>CAJVPN010000086.1:0-47226 GCA_910592215.1 Entrophospora candida
GATGATGATGATGATGATGATGATGATGATGATGATGATGATGATGATGATGATGATGATGATGATGATGATGATAAAGGAAAAAGGAAGAGGATGTTTCAGCAAATACCAAGTATCATTACTATATTTGTTGCGCATGCATTAAATATATTTACAAACCCAGGTCATTTCATGTATCCAATAATTAATAAATTTTTATTACAAAGACCATTTTTAGACTTGGAGGTATTTGTGTATATATATATATGTGTGTTTGTATATTGTATATTTATTTATTTACTATAAATATAACTATTTTTAATAATATATGATATGTTTTTTTAGGATATTCCAATGTTTTATAATTTATTTTATTCTAGTTCAGACAATTATCAAAAAGAAAGAGTTTGGTTATTAAGACTCTTATCTGCAGGTTTAAAAACCAATGAAGATTACAAGATTTTCAAAAGAAGACATGCATGGGATATTATATCAGGATATTATAATTCATCATTAACTGATAATATTACAAAGAAAATTATTATAGAGGTAATAGTTAAAAAAATTTTTTTGCTTTTAATATTATTTTCAAATATAAACATATTGTAAATATTTCTTTAGATTTTGTTTCAAGCATCACCAATATCACAAGTTATCACAGATATGGTTAAAAATAAGTGTTTAATAACATGGATTCACAATTTATGTGTTTCTTCTTTAACTATGGGAAAAAATTCATCATCAATATTTGGTTTAAGAATATTATTAAGAGTTTTACAAGGCTGTAAGAATTCAATTTTACAAAAATCAAATGGAGTATTGGTCAATCAAGTTATTTTTATCTTAACAGGATTACTAAAATCATTAGGTTTGCGTTGAAATATTTTTTAATAAATTATATAAAAGAAACAGTTTAACAAAAATTTTTTTTTCAAACACACATAGATTTAAATGCTATAAAGAAAGAAACACTTTTATGGTCATTAAATATTTTGAATGCAATTTTATTTAATCTTCACTATCTTTCACTTATTTCTACTACAAAAACTATTCTTTCATCATTTCAAATTTCTTTAATACTCGGATATCTTGAAAAAATAGAAATAATTTTAAGTTCAAAAGATTCTCATCCTCATCACAATCACAATATCATATTAGCGTCATCATCATTGTCATCACCAATAACTATACAACATAACTATTATCCTTCTTCAACTGACAATTTAGATTTATTATATGTATTAGATGATGACTACATAAAAATGTATAAACAAATAATTAGAATATTATTTGAATTAACTTTTAGTAATAATCAAGCCAATATTATTGGTGGTGATAAAGGTAAAGGTGAATCAGATCAAGAGTTGATTAATAAAATTATTGTAAGAGCATTAGTTACAGGTGTTGCAAAAGAAGCAAGGTGGCTGATGGTCGATTATATGGCTAGAGAAGAAGAAGATACAACAATGACGATGGAGGAATAAATAAAATTAATTAATTAATTATTATTAGCATACGGAATATTTTCATACATTGATAATAATAATGGGGGCATACCCTTTTTAAAAAATATTAATATATATTAAATATTAAAAAATCATCAATATCTCTTTGATTGCCGCCATTACTATTACTATTATTATTAATTTATTATATTCTAGGAGTTATTGTGATCTTACGTTTGAAATGCTGTTTGCTTATCTTCATCTTTTCTTGCTGCAACTAGAATATAGAATCAAGCCTACAAAGTTTTATTATTAGCACGGAGCTGCTTTTTCCAAATTTGAGTAATTAGCATTATAATTGTGGATTCTTTTTTTCAGGAAATAAAAAGTACTGAAATTAATTTCTCCTTATCCACCAAGAAGCCTCCCTTCTACCAAATCTTTAAAGCATCCAAAGCTTTCTGTAACGACTCTTTGGAAAAGGCCATTCACACAGCCACTACTTTGCTTTTTCCACAGTTTCTTTTCTATCAAACACCCTGCAATCGTCAACCGTTTGCAATTTCTGGTTCATAGTAATAGTCATGATTCTGCATAGCAGATTTCTTTTACTGACTTCTTTTATTAAGGGTATTACTATTACTTTACTTCCAACCAACTATTGGAGAATCCCATCTTTTGTGCTTGAAATTCTCTATTCGAATTTTTCTTTTGCTCTGTGGAATTCTTTGCTTTCTATAAATAAATTACAATTCTTATTGTTTTGACCGACAGTAAGATTAGTAGTACTATGCTCTAGGTTCTTGGAATGTTCTTCATGGGGTCAGTTACCTCTTGTTAAAGTAGTCTGATTGGGGGATTAGATGTCAAATTTCCACTATCGTTTGTTTGGTCCATCTGTGACTGTTTGATGAATGGAGTTTGGAAGTCTAATAATCAATGTTTGAAATTCAGATTGAATAAGGAACTACTTGTGATTTGACGACTTGATCTTATCAATATTTATTGAAGGGAAAAATCAAAAAGTTGTTTTGAAGTTCTTTTATACCCGTTGATTCTATCATTGAAAACCTATTTTATCGAGTAAAACGCTTTTATAAGTGGATACTGATTTTTTATCCACCTATAGAATCGCTTTTTACATATACGAAACAATGAAATGCCACTGATATGAATCAAAAAATAAATAAAAGGTACTTGTCACTGAAATTTTTGTCATATATAACGTGAAATGGGAAATTTTCTAATGTACAATTCGCTATATAAAACTTCAATATATAAAGTGCTCATCAGAATAATAATCATCGTCACACTTATTGTCATCGTCATAACTATCATAACAATGATTATTAGAAAAATAATAACTAGTTTCAAAAGAAAGCTTATCATTAAGATAAACATCGTCTGGTGATTTAAGAAAAAGTAATTTACAATAAGTTAATAATTGATCTGAACCACATTCGTTAGCAAGAAGTTCAAATTCGTCAACGTTTTCCATGGTAACAAAATTGCCAAGTTCCTTTTCACATCGTTGAATCAATGGTTTAATTAAAAATCTTGTTGCCGCATATAATAAATCAATCCATTGTTCTTCTTCATATTTACCACTATCACCATCTTTACCATTATCTTCTTCATTAATATCATCACCATTATTATTAATTAAAGATAGTTCGCCTGTATATAAAAATTCAAGAATAGGTTTCATTGTTTGATAAGAAGTATCTTTTAATAAAAGTGTACGACTCTGTGATTCGATCATTGATGAATTAATCAATGCTTTAAAGTATTCAGAATTATCAGTCAAAACTTTTGAATGAACATGAAATGATTTATTTTTTGATGATTCGTTTGACGCAGATGTTGAAATAGTAACATCATAATCGTTATCAATAACGATAGTAAAATCACTAGTTGATACATCATCAAGTATATATTGGTTTATTGTTGAAGCTGGCGAAGAATATGTTATATTATTTAATGGTAACTCACAAACAAATTGTGGTTTCAATTCTACTCTAACATCCAATCCAAAACATTCATCATCATCCACTAACCCATAGATACTATTTTTATTATTTTTATAAGGACTATCCTTATTTTGTCTAAATATTTGAGTTTGTTGCCAACAATGAACATTTTTGCCGCTACTTGATAACAAAGCTTTTAACTTAAATCCATGTTGACCTCTAACACAATCCAACAAATCGATCTTGACAGTAAAATCTTTATGATTATTATTCGTCAAAATTTTATAATGTTCTTGTGCCAAAAACGCATTAGTGTCACTAACTAGAGCTAGCCAATCAGGATCTGGGTTGGATCGAGTGGGTAGCAATTGAATCATCCATTTCACTGATGCTTTCTCATCAAACGTTGCAAATTGTAGTTTTATCGATAAAGAATCAATTACCAGCTTACTAGGTCTATAATCGAATTTCCATAGAACATGTGCTGGCCTCCTATTGAAGCTTTCAAGTTCCTTTGTCAAATAAACCCTTTAATTTAAAAAATAAAAACAAAATGCGTAAATAAATTTTGAAAAAATTATAATTTATAAACATAAAATGGTTGGATGAATGGAAGGACAAGCTTACATTCCCCAATCATACTCTACATAGCGAATCATATTATTATGCTCCAAAACACCGCGGTCCCAATTATATATATATATATTATCCAGAATTCCATTCTCATAATAAGCATCTTTTCTAGTATTATAACTTAATCGATGAGAGTAAGTAGTGACGGGAGGAGGAGAGGAGGAGGATGGTGATGGTGTTGATGTATTTGGTACAAGATTCATTTTAAATTTATTATTTAAAATTCCAAAACATTTTTGCGTTTTTAAATTTTTTATATATATTTTTGGTGATGTTTTCTTGATTTTTACTGCAGAATCAATTTCCCAATAGCCATCTTTATATAGCTCAGATAATTCTTCTGAAGAATTTTGAGAGCCAAGTTTTTTTTTTTTTTGATCCAGATAAGTATTCATTGAGTAAATATAATTAATATGATAAAATTAGAAATAATTTATTATAAAGGGATGTAACGTTGTACATTAGAAGACGTGAATGCTTCAATTCTATATTACATTATTGTTAAAATATTTAGATTTCAGTATTTCAAAGAAACCAATGTCTAAAGAAGAAAAATATTTTATGTTGTCTTTTTAGTGATTTAACAAATTTCTGGTGAAAATTTTATGCTTTTATGGAAATCACTGGGAAGGATTAAAACAATGAAACGAATTTTCCAAAAAATTTGCAGCATTGGTGTCGTTTCCTGAGGACATTTCTGCAAATCATTTTTCTTTTACAAAGCAATTTCTCTTATCACCTATAAAAAGGTGTTATAACTATTGATGCTGGATGGGATGGACAATCTTCAGAGGCTATAGTAAATATATATATATCCATTTTTATTGGTTTCTTGCACAAATGGGATTTGTATAAACAATAGAATCACTATTTATTTATACTATTAAAAAACTCTTGGTGAGATTAATTTGGTTGATTCACTAGGAAAATCAAAACCTGGAATTAAGAAAACACAATGTTTCATTATCCAAGAATCCTTAATGGCATAGAGATTAAAGCCTATAAAAAAAGTTGGGCTTCAATTCTTGCAAAGAAAGGTGGTGTGGTTTTAATGGGGATCTGCCTTATAACACACACAACTATGTGAAGGCTTACTTTACTATCTTTGAATCGTTCAGTATAGAAAACATTGGTGTAAATTATTTATTATAATTGGTTTAATTGCAATCCAGTAATTGGAAATCCCAAAAATAATAGTTTGAAAGTAAAATATGCCTATGAGACTGTGCACCATATGCGGACGATTTCTGGGTAGGTCTGACCTTTATCCCTATGTTCAGAGGGATACAGCTTTAGCCTGGCGAGGGATAAATATAAAATGTACGGATATATCTCTGATCACCTGGTCCGTAGATCTTGAGTGAATTATCCGACCGATACCCAAAGATCGATAAGATTGACAAGGGGGATATCCCTCTTATATGTTTTCCCAGGCTGAGGCTCTATCCCTACGAACTGAGGGATAAAGGTGTAACCTTTCGGAAATTGTCCGCATGGGTTGAGACTGGGTGTGGGATGCCCTAAATTAGGTGATGCAACGTAATGCCGATCAATAATAAACTTTTTTCTAAAATAAAAATCGTATCAGAGCCTTCAAATAGATACAAACATGAAACTATAATCAAGCTTTTAGATTACAGTTTTTTTTCCTATCAAATAAAAAAAATTTATATATATATAGTAAAAATATTGAAAAATAGATAAACTTTTATAACCGTAACTTTATTATATATATAGGGGACAAACAATAAAACTATAAAAGGTTTCAATTTTGTTATGAATAACTTTAAACCATGATAACTTTTTTTTTCGATTTATTATTGAATTTTACATAAAAATTTCCATCATAACTGATAAATTAATAGAAATTTCTTTTTTTTTTCAAAAAAAAAAATTCTTGGTCGAATTTTGTTGTCAACATTTACATGTATTGGAATATATATATGATAAAGATACTAAAAATCCGCACATAATAATTTGCTATTGATGTAGCACATTTTTGATGATAAACAGTCACAGAACATCACACTATGAGTGAGAACTATATTTCTAGCTGCATATCCTGTTAAATGTCATATGAATTTTTTTACCAACTCTATGTCTTTTACTACTGAACAAACTCTTTCTTGTTTTTGTGATTTGTTTTATTTAAGGAATATGACCATTATAAAGATATTTTGAATTTTCTTGGTTATAAAATATATATTGATGAATTATTGTAACGATTTAATTCAATGTTTTATGAAGGTCGCGTACTTTCAAATATATTGTCACGTGATATTAGACCAATAAGAACGATAAAAATGAATTAGCCAATAAAAAAGTTCTGAATTTAACCCATAAAATTCCTATGATAATAATAAAGCCCAAGCAGGTCTTACTTAAACTTCATCGTATCAGTTTTTTTTTTTACAAAATTCAGTATATAGACCTCAAATATCGTCAATTTTAGTGGCATATTTAGGTTACCTGCACCATAGAAAAGGTGGATATTTTAAAGGCGAGAAATTTTGCATTGCTAAAATAATGAATTTGCAGGTTGCTTAAATTACATTTCAGTTCCTTTATTTGCTCATATTTTTTTGGCAATAACTTATTTACTAATGAACATGAAGTTGGCTGCAAATAAGGAAGTGATTGTTTGGGAAATCGATGCTCTCCATTAAATTCCTTATTCTTTTTTTTTAATAGTAATAGTAATAGTAATAGTGCTACATTTTAAGACAATTAAATTGTCGAAAAAATTTTTTTTTTGAAATCGATTTTCGTGTAACAAAAATTTAGGAAGTTGTTTTTCTGAATAATAACATTAAGGCAATTCCAACTCTTCACTTTCCATTATTAGTCATACCGCGGGGGTTTTTTTTCAAAAAAAAGCGTATATATAATTAAGGTTTGATAAAAATGTTCAGGAATACATCCTCATCTTTTTATAAAGAATCATTCGTTCCTCTTAATGGCTTTACATCAAAAGGATCAAAAGTTGAATCTATTGAGTATGTTTTGGAACCGAGGCCTAATGAAAAACCCGATAAAGATTACGAAGAAATTTTCATTGAAGAAAATAACAGCGTAGCAAACCAAGGCTCGATACATCACACCGAAGCAAATCCGACAAGCTATATAGCCTGGAGGGTTGTAGATTCGGCAAGAGTATTAGAATTAAGACAATTTCTTATACCTTCAAAAAACATTGCTGGTAATTTAAATCACATTAGTCAACCTGGAGACACAACCCCTGTAATCAGAATCAAGTTTTCTTCAATAATTGTACCAAATGTAGGCTTCATTACTGATCCTATAACACGTAGCTTACATTGTGTACTGCTGCTATCGTCTAAAATGTTGTATCAATTGGAGTTACCATTAGATACACTTTTTACGAAAAGAAATTTGATGGAATACTATGATGTTAGAGCAAAGGTGAGATCACTTAAAGAAAAAATCCCTGCTTTGGTACATGTGATTGATAATGAAAATATTATTATCGGATGTACAAATGGAAGTGTTATTCATTTAAAACAAACCGAAACTATTAAAAAGAAACCAGGCTTTAATAAAATGGATGGTATTTAGAGAAAGTTTACAAAAAATATTTTCGGAATATTGTTTTGTTTTAATAATTAATCATAATTACTAATTATTCAAATTTAAATAAATGTATCAAGATTGTTTTGATGAATTAGAATTTAAAGATAATAGTTATTATAAATTCATGAATAACTTATTGGGAGCAAGGCCGATGATATTTGGTGGCAACAATGACCAGCCAATCTCCCCACTTCAACCAGTTTCAATGGATTCATATGTCTGTGGAACAAAAGGATATATAATATATATTTGTCGTAATAGAAAAGTAGTGATATGTTCCTTGAACACTCATTCATATATATCACATGACCCACTTGCAGAAATCAGGCCACAAAACGATATTTTGGAATTATTAGGTAGAGACGATAATATAGCGATTCATCAAATTACTGCAGAGTTTGATGACAATCCATTGCTGCCTCCGAATTCGCGAGGTTATGTGAGGATTTTAAACTTCAATAAACATCCATCTTCATTCTTTTTCATGGTTTCTGTTCCTACAACATTTAATTGTTATTTCATAACTTATCTTGTTAATGTTGACACATCGGGTGTGTTGAAAGATGCAAAAGTGGCAGGAGTGACATCATTTAACCATTATCACAAATTTGACTCCAATCAAAGCTCGAGCACAAAGTTAATTGATATGTCTTTGAAATTTCAACAAATATATAAACCGCCGCCGCCGCCACCACCAAATGAATATCAGGAAAATCAACAAGTAGCCCTAATAGAAGATGAAAAATTGGAATATGATTGTAGACTATGGGCTTTATGGGAGCATGATAAACAATCAGTTGTTTCATTTGTAGATTTTCAAGTTTTATATTATCCATCTAGACATAATAACAGATCATCCGAGTTCCTTTTTAGTAATGAATGGACAATAGTTGCTAAAGTAGCAAAAGAAATTTTTGATAAAGAATATTTGTATACACTACAAGGCGTGTTGAAAAAAGATCTCATTAAATTTTATTTGGATTATATTTTTTGTCCTACAAGATTTTCACATTCAATTATTAAGATTTCTTTAAAAAAATATATTGATTATGTTATTGATAATTTGGAGGAACAGGATGATTCAAGTACTAAGCAGTATCTTGTGAAAGTCTTGGATTCATTAGAATATACCACCAATTTAAAACAAATTGTCAGATGTGCAATCGCAAGGCATATTTTGAAGAATAAAAATGAGACAACATCAATGAAATCTGATTTAGGTCAATCAATTAGATTAGCATGGGAGAGTTTTATAGAAATTTGTCATGATGAGGGAATAACTTGTCGTAGACCTTTAAGTATTTATGCTGGAGATTTGATAATTATTAAGTTACAGGATGGCTTATCTGTCATTAGATCATGTGAGCCGTTAGAAGTGTTTCAACATAGTTTAACGGATGATTTCGAGACTTTTACTTTGACTTCAAATCCATATTATCGCATACCACAATATTGTTTGTTAGATCATCAATCATCTAATATCACAAGAGTTTTGACAATTGGAAATGTTATTGCAATGAGTTTACCTGATAGAGCATTATTGAGCATTGATAAAGATTTAGTTGATGTACTATTAAATAAAGAGAATGACCACAGTGAAGTTCGTACAATACTACGTATTGCTCACGATAAAATTTATATTCCGCATATGAAAAGTTATTTGGATGATCAAACGTTGAATTCAATATCAAACATGTTACGATCAATTCAAAATTTTGAAACTTTAATCAAACCAATTTTTGATTTGCTACACAGTTTGGAATATGATGCTTCTTTAACAAATATTGTAGAAATGAAAACGACTGTTTTCGTTGATGCTGTCATTGCATCAACAATTACTGATATATTACAAACACGTTACACCATATCAAAATCGATGTTTTTATTAATGGTATTTTTAACTTGTTCTCAAAGTGAAGAGCATCTAAAAAGATTGTCTATTAGCATGTCTACTCTATACACATTTATAATTTTAAAATGGATTTCAGAGCAATCTGCATATAAAGATGATGGTAAAATTGGTGGTAATATAGCTAATGGTTTAGAAATTGAAACTTCAGAAGATGATGTAATGTGCGAAAAATTTTCAAGTTTAACTGTGATTGGCTTATTAAAAAAAACAAATTCACCTGATCTTCAGTATAGTTTTCTTCATACATTGATTCGTCATAACTATCCACTATCATTAAATTTTCAAGTGGGCTCGTTGACTGATATTATGTTAAAAGGAGTATATAAATTTTTAAAACAAATGAATTTTATACGTCAAGCTCCAAACATAATAGTTATGACAATTGAACCATACGCTAGATTCGCTGACTTGTTAGAAAATTACGGATTCTTAGATCATCTTTATCAATTTCTTGAATTTTTATTAGTTACTCCACAAGTTACATTTGTTTGGGGCAAATACTATATAAAGAAGCAAAATTATGATTTGGCAAAACAACATTTCATTAAAGCTGGCTCTGGATTCGGTAAGTATTGTTTGATCTATTCCTGATGATTATGCATTATTGATAACATGAGTTGCAACGTGAATGAGCAAGTAATTCATTTTATCAATTGAAATTATTTATTTATTTATTTATTTATTTATTTATTAATTAAGTAAGCGATATCAATTTACCTGATTATACTGGAAGACCTATCATTAGGTCTCAAGACAATTTTCAAGGTGATTTGACTGCATATTTTCAACATGTAGCAACAATTTTTGAAAATGTGAATCAATTGGATTATGGTGTTGAATTTTGTAAAAAAGCATTAAATGCATTTGATTATGTTAAGGTTTTGTTTATAAATATAAATTTTTTAAAAAACCATGATTTTTTACTTTGATTATTTATGTTGATTAAATAATTATTGTTTTGGGGGGATTTTAGCAACAAACTCCAGAAGGTCAACAAACATATTCATCATTGTATACTAAAATATTCAATGATGCTTTAAAGAAAGGATTATTTGATGATGCGTATTCTGCACTTACATCTAATCCTAATATAAAAGAGTAATTATTTCTTTAATTAAGAGATTTCTCTTTAAATTTAAATATTAATATGAACATTAATTTAGTTATTAATTTGTTATTTGCAGAGCACTTAAACAATTAAAAGCACTTGTTATTGGATTATGTGAAAAAAACGAAACAAAATATCTTTCCGAATTATCATTTATAAATTATCGAAAAGATTTTGAAAGTATAATGGAACTTCAAGCTCATCGCCATGTAGTTACAAAACCAACAAACTATTCTAGGATATTATATTCCTATTACGTTAGATGTCTCGTAAAATATAAAGACGGTTTGTTATTTAATATATTTACTGGATTAATTAATTTTTCTTATTTATTATTATAACTAAATATATACATGTATTCATTTTAAATAAAGCTGCTCGTGTCATGTATCAATATGGCAAAAAAGTCGAAGCAGCATGTTTGAATTTTGATAACTTTCAAAAGGCAATGACTGAAGTAGCGACTAGTTATTTGACATCGATGAACACATTAAAATTGCTTGAACCCGATGATGCATGGTTCTATTACGTAAATATTTTCAATGATGATGATGAAGGACGGGTAATTTTATAAAATGACCTTGATTTTTTTTAAATTTTAATATTAAAAATTTTTGAACTTTAAAATAACAATAATTTTAGGCGTTAAAAAAGAGGAAAAAAGATGATGGTACATCTGGTAAATTTTAAAATAATTTGGATTCTTTGATATATATATATGTGTGTGTGTGTAATTTTTTTTTACTTATAAAAGGAGCTTGTTTAAACATATGTATATTATTTATTTAGGGAATTGTGACAAATTGGAAATGATTAATATACAAAAGATACGGCAAGACTATACACTATCAATGGCAAGATTAGAATTGGGGCATCATCAACCTTTAGAAGAAGGTATCTGAAAAAAAATTTATAATTATAATTAAATACATTGACAAATACACTAAAAATATTAGTATTAATTAGTGTGGATAATTTTATTTTTTATTATGTTACTCAAAAAATGTTGATTTCAGTTAGGATTGGTAATGTTAATGAAATTGTCAGGATGTGTAGTTATGTAAATAAATTTGATTTAGCTATTTCTGTAGCAAATGCACACAATCTTGCTTTTGATGATATATTTGCAAATATGACGAATAAATGTGCAGCTGATCTACATACAACCAGTCATTATAGGTATTTATTGTTATCATATGTTGTAATAAATTTATATATGTGTATATATATTGTATATATATTTTAATTTATTCTTTGCTACCTTGATTATTATAGTGATAATGCATACAATTGGGTGAAAGAAAGTGAATTTTCAAGGACTATACAGGGATCAGATAGAGTCAAAGCATGGATAATATTAGAAAAGTATTTAGAAAGATATGATAAAATGGAAGAGACGCAATGTCGATATAGGGCTGTCGTTTTGAAAACTTTACTTTCAATACCTCTCAATATTAAAATACCGTTGTTTCTAAAGTCATTCTACAAGGTAATCAAAAGATAATAACAACCCTAATGCTAATGATCATCTAATATTATTAATTAATCTATTTTTAATGTTTTTTTGAAACAATATAAATGTGAATATGTAGGAAAATTATCAAGATGATTATATCAATATCTTATTAAATAACAACTCTACATATGATGCGGTTGAAGCTGCAGTTCATTGGATCCAAAAGGTAAAGGAAAATAAATAAAATTCACATATAATATATATTCGATATATATATATTCGATATATATATATAAATTTAAATGTATGTATTTCATTAATTTCTAGTGCACTGCTGTAAAAGATACACAAGATGACAATATTAATTGGGATACAATTGATAAAGTATCTAAATATTTGGAGGTTTTATTGTCGGGAGGAAGTGAAGTAATTATGCTGGATGAAAGAGTTGAGGGATTTTTAAAAGATTTGAAAAAAGACTTGGATAATGCGATTGACAAATATTTTTCAAAATAATTAAAAACACTTCAGATATATACGAACTTTTATTAATTAATATTTTATTATTACGGGGGGGAATAGATAGAATAAATATTATTATTTAAAAAAAGTTATAATACAATAAATAAATAGAAATAATCACATATTCCATTTTATTTAATGTCGCGCGACTCAAAAGTTACTTGAGAATTATAAATACTAATAATACCATCCTCTATAATCTATAGTCGGACAATAACAAGACAGGTAAACATATAATATTTGTATTAAAATCAACTTTATTGATTTTAGTTTCTAATCTAAAAAAACTGTACAGAAATATAAGAATAAATTTTTAAATTTAAAAATGCTTGATTATAAATATAAATAAATGATCAATATTAATAATGTTTTAATTACAAAATAAAACCACTTAACCCAAACCCCCCACACAACCAATATTAAACTCCCTCTGGTATTGATATATATATTATATATAAATATAAATAATATAAATTCAAACTATGACTAAATCTTTGCACCAAAAAAGTTACTTGAAAAAAAACCTCACATATTACCACCGCAACTAATATTAATTAATATTTAATATTAACCAACTAACTATTATTTTATTTTTTAATATTTACAAATAAAAAAATCCACCACACTCATGATGATTGTCTATATATGAAATGATGATAATATTATGTGTGAAATGATTAAATATTTTTTCTCCTATTTACAAATAATAATAACAATGATATGAATGATGATTATGATGATTGTATAAGATGGTTGATATAAATGTAAGAATAAGATAATGAAACTACCATTATTTCAAGTTTTCAGAATATCAGGTGAAATGACCTATTAGATCCATTCAACTTGCCTAAAAAACTCCCACAATTTACTTGCTTTGTTTACATCTATTCTAAGAAGTTTTTGTGCATCACTTTTCTTGAAAGGGAAGTTTCTTTGGGTGTAACGTTGAGCTGCAGAAACTAGAGTGTGTTTTGCGGTCAAGTACTGCACAGGAGTCAACCTGAGTGCCGATGCTACAAAAGCTTCTTTGGGGTGTAATGCATCATGATGAGGTAAGTGAGTGATTGACAATGGTTGACCTTTCCAAATGATGTTAGGTTCAGCGGTATTCAAAATTCTATTTTCCAAATTCATGTTATTAAGATTTTCAATTAATTTCTCATATTCCAATGGTGGTGAAGGAGGAATTCTAATCGATTTAACTTCGCCCGAGTTAGTAGAAGTAGATGAAATGGCAGGAATGATTGACTCTTCCGATAAACCGCGATCAGCCATCACTCTCGCAAGGCTGTTACTTTTTCTTTTACGTTCAGATATGATCGGTGATGAGCCATCACCATGGTTTTTAGTGACACCATACTGACGATTGGTTGTAATGGTATTGGTATCACTTGAACGTCTAACATTATTAAATTTTTTTCTCGATTGTTTCTTTGCGATAATGAATGATGACGATGACCTGTTATTATGTTTTGGGCTAGCAGGCGGAGTGCTATCGGATGAAGATGTGTCTGAAGATTGACCCAATGTTGGTGTAGTATCTAGTGAAGACATTTCAGGACTAGTATTATTATCACCATAAATCCCACGTCCTTTTCCTTTATTAAGAATATAATTATGATAATCATGATTAATGGGTGAAAAACCATTATGTTTGTAGCCATAATAGTAAGCAGTATGAGGATGATCATTACCTTTTACATTAGATCGTCTAAACGAGGAAGTTTTACGATTTGATTTAGAGGAGGACTTTGTGGAATAAGGTTGATGTCTATGATGACTGCGAGAAGATTCTTTCTTCTTGTTGTTATTGTTATTGTAGTTGTTGTTTCTGTTGTTGTTGTTGTTGTTGATAGTAGCTATTCGCATAACGTCAAAAGAAGCAGAAGCAGAAGTAGCGGAGGTGCTAGCGGTGTAATTGTTAGTGGTAGGAGTAGTGGTAAATGCTGAAAAGGCTGATGATACAGAAGAAGGTGATGAAGAAGAAGCGTGCACGTGTTTATTACTATATGTAGACGGAGATGACCTAGCAGCAACGTTATACACATATATAGTGTTAGTAGGACTGGTGGTACTAATTGTTGAACCAGCTGGTGAACCTGCAACAGAGAGGGTGGGGGAAGAAGCACAAGAAGAAGAATCGGTAGTAGAGATTTTTTTATTGTTTTCGATGAACTCTCTGAGTTCATTAGGAGTTTCGCACCATCTCATTCTGTATCTTGGTTTACCGTAAAAAGTCAAACGATTATAGACATCTTGTACGTTGTTGAATGTGGACGACGAGGGTGTGTTTTGTACGATTTCAATTTCTTTGGTAATAATGTTGCTTACATTCATATTACTATTAATGTTATTGTTATTGTTAATATTACCAGCAGTGTAATCGTGGTAATCCAATTTTTTTGGACAAGATTTTTTTGGTGAAAGAGGAGGAGAAATTATTATAGAAGACTTGTTGTTGTTATTGTTGTTGTTGTTTTTGTTGTTGTTATTATTATTATTATTATTATTATTATTATTATTATTATTATTATTATTTTGAATTTTTTTATAAACGATATTTTTTGAAGCAGTAGTAGGAAAAGAAATTTTTTTGAAATTAAGTGATTCCATCTATTTATATTTGTTTGTTGAGAAAATTTACGTGTTGTTTGTGGCGTTAAAAAAAGTAAATTCCACACGTGTTCATTCAAATTAAAAAATTTTGTAAATGAATTTCAATTGTTATTGGATAAAAAAAAATTATTATATAATAAAAAGTTTGTTAAAAAGAAAGAAATATATAGATGATGATGATGTAATATTCAAAAGCAGGCTTTAAAGTTAAATAGTAAAAAAAAAAATTTTCAAGTATATAAATAATTAGTAATTAAAAAATAAAAAAAATAAAAAATATATATATATATATATAAGAGAAAAAAAATTAGATATAATTTATTAGAAAAAAAAAATTTTTTTTATTAACGTTTGATTTTTTTTATTAAGTAAAAATCAAAACAGAGATAAAGAAAAATATCGAACGTTTATATAGATTTTGAATCATAATTTTATTTATTAATATATATAATATATTTTTTGATTAAAAGATAATATCTTTTTTATTGATTCATACATAAAAAAATTATAAAGATTATATATATATATATACATTGAACCTATTCATTCCATTCTAATTTTTTATTAAAAAAAAAAAATTCAAACTCGTTTTAGTAGTAAAAATAAAAAAAAAAAAACCTTTTGTTAATAAATAAAGATTTTTTTTTTTTTTGCCAAGGAAAATTGTCAAATATTCATTAGTGGTGTATAGATGCTTATATATTGCCTATTAATTTTTATATTATATGAAAAAAGGTAATATAATTATCCAGATAAAAAAAAAAATCGTCTTATTCGTAAACATCCATTCATTCATGAACATTAATATAATATATGGAAATTATAGGTACTACCATTTATTTTATTTTTTTAAAAATTTCATCACCTTTATTATTATTTGAATTCTTTCTTTTATTAATTAATATAACAATTCATCACAACCCATCAATCTTGTCATTAGCACCTACCTGTCTATAGTAATAATAATATTATTACATAATAAACAATTTGAATGATCGAGAAAATTCCAAGAAAAAATGCCAATTTTATTTTTAAAAATCCGTTATTGTACAACATTACAAAACGACAGTTTGTCTCAGTTTAATTCGTAGTTATAATAAATAAATAAACTTAGATTTAACTTTACTTTACTGTGCTTAAAATCAAATGTTTCGAATTACCAATAAAATCAATTTGATTATTCTATTTATATGTTATTTGTTAAAGAACAATTAATTGGAAGAAAGAGACGGGATAAAAAAACCCTTTAAAAAAAAAAAATAATAATAATTCATTAAATAAATAAATAAATAAATAAATAAATTTAAAATGAATTATTTGTCATTTTATGTAATTAATTGATAGGAGAGGAGAATTTTTTAATTTTCCCTCTTTGAAGAATTTTGATCGATCGTATGACCTTATTTATTACCTTGTTGGGCACATTAAGGTTCCTTTATAAACTGTTAAATATAATAATATCAATATGTATGTTATGCATATCACACCACAGTGTATCATCGTCAATAAATATTTATCCTATTCTATTCAACAACAAATTTGTAATTGATTTTTTTTTGTAAAAAAATAAAATAAGAAATTTAAAGTTCTTCGTATCGGTTAGTTAATTTCCGCCAAATACATTTCTGTTTATTTATACATCTATATACATAAATTCGTTTCACTCACTCACTCACTCACTCACTAATTCATTCATTCATTCATTCATTCATTCATTCATTCTTTTATTCATTCACTCATTCACTCCCTCATTCACTCCCTCATTCATTCATTCATCCATTCATTTCAATAAACAACACATTTTGTAACAAATTCTAAATTTAAAAAAGCTTATTTCAATCTGCCAAAGTCACAATTTACACGAACTAATCATGTTTGTTATTAATGGTGTCAATTTTGTTTATTCATTATTATTACTATTACTATTATTATTATTATTGTTGTTGTTGTTGTTGTTGTTGTTGTTATAATAATTTATTATTATAATTATAATTATAATTATAATTATAATTATTATTATTAATGAATATTATGAATATTATGAATATTATTATTAATTTAATTAATTTAATTAATTAATTAATTAATTAATTAAATTAATTTCAATAAAAATAATAAAAAGAAATAATTCAAAAAAAATTTCCTTTTTATTTTCACAAAAGTAAAAAAACATTTAAAAAGAAAAAAAACTCATAGTTTCAAAAAATATTTTAGTTAGTTTCACATTAAAATAATTAAAATTATAATTAACGGTTAAAAGCTAGCAAAATATTCTCATTTTGATTATGATTATCAGGCTAAATTAATTCACCCAACCACCAACAAACCAACCTTTTTCTCCTCTCCTCCTTCACTCTCGACTCTCTCTTTTTTTTTCTTTTTCAACCCCTCGATCTCAAACTCAAATCCGATTCTACTCTATTATATCTATCCATTGATTCATTGACTCATTCATACAAACCATCCCTCTATACCATATATTCAATTCATTCATACATTCATACATTCAATTCATTCAACAACCAATTCAATTCGTCCATGAATACACATACATGAGCCTCAAAAAACATTCACTAGCCTCCTTCTACTAGCGAATAATGTAAATGTTATCATCATTATTAATTAATTATTGTAATTTTACAATTTACGTTATTGGTGGTTTTTAAAAAACCATATATTAATTTACGAATAAATTTGTATGGACCAGAGTTGAAACTGCCATCATCGACTTTTATTTGAATAATAAATAGATTTAATCCCGATACAACAACCAATTTAACCCAAAATTTCAAAGCCGAGAAAAAAAAATATTTGCTTTTTTTTTTATGTAACATAATGTTACACCAAATATACATATAATATAATAACTGCATACATATAATAAACAAAATAATTTTATATAATTTGCGCAGTTCTATAAACATTTGTTTTCAAACTTTATTTGACATTGATTATCGAACAAACGTGTCGATCACGCAAAACTTTCTTAATTTAAAGCTCTAATAGGATAATACAGCAAGGGTTTTTTTAAATGATTCCTTCACCAATCAGATTTACGTTTATGTTTTTTTGTTTGTTTGTCCGTCTATCTGTCTGTTTATTTATTTATTTGTTTGTTTGGGGAAAAAAAGAAGAAAGAAGAAGAATCTTTTAATCAACTCATTTTCAGAACTTTTAGCAAAAGCAAACAAAAATACATGGAACGTTGCACATCAAAGTCAAATTTGATCTGATTAAAAATATTTAATTACCCATTAACAGTTTAATTATTTAATTCTGGTGCAGCTTACCATCTAAAGACGGCACAAAACTTGGCGCCCTTTGAAGACTAATAATAACTTATTACTAAAAAATCCATGGAAATAAAAAAGTAATTAAAGGCTTAACGCCAAAGTTGCATTTAATTTTTTAATTGCCGTCATAAAATTTACGGTGTTTGAAGTTATTAAAATGACTCCAAATATATATGTAATATAAACATGTTGTGTTCCATCTATAAAAGTTAGGATATCTTTCGTATTTATTAGTAAACAAGTATGTAGGTGTCACTAGTAAAGTGTATTCTCTCTTCTTTCTCAATAAGTCGCTTCTTTTTTTGGCCGTCAGATATCTGGATGATTTGACGGTCACAAAATCCAGAATTGGTATCTGACCAAAAACTAAATTACCCAACGAAAAACACACAAATAAAAGTTTGTTTTTTTCTCGTGCCAAGACTGACTCGTATGTTTAAAGCTCGGATAATAAATATACTGCTCAAGCGCGACGCGATCATAACGATCATTTGAACTGTATTTTACAGAATGGTGGATGCCTCGTATTTTTTTTTTTTTTCTTTATAAACAAACGAACGTTCTTATAAAGAATAATTTGATTGTTAAAAGTTTGTGGTTCGGGCGGCTCGTCATCACTCTGAGATGTCGGGTGACCGGGATTCTGTTGATTTTTTTAATTAAAAATAAAAAAAAAATATAAGCCCGTGTGATGTGAAAAGTTTGTAAAACGAAAAAAAGAAAAGTGAATACTTGAATTTTACTCGTTCGTTTTAAAAGGCTCGGCAAAATTTCAGCACATTTATTGATAAATAAACAGGCCTTTAATAGAAGATTACAATCAAATCTTTGTCACAGATGACCTCTCCACAATTAAATTCTTTGTCATAGCGGATTTTCAAAATTTTTGTTTCACATAAAAACATAAAAATTTATTATCATTATTATGTGTCGCTGTGACGCTGTGACAAGATTCGACCGTACGACTGTAAATCATTTCTAAATCACGTGTTGACGTAAGCACTTCCCCTAAAAAAGGAACCAATTATATTTGTTAAATCATATCGCGCATTAATTCAAAATAAATTACAAACTTACTTTTTTTACACTAACCAACTCGACCCAACTTTATAGTAGTACTTCATTCATTACCTAATGGTGATAACAGTACAATAATAATAATAATAACAACGACAACAACAACAACAATATCAAAGATAAACACGAGTTTTAAATCATTTGATCAAAAAAAGACATAAATTTATTATTGGTACAATATTTAATCGAATAATTGCAAGATTATTATAATTAAATCCATAATTGGTTGTTGCTGTTGTTGTTTTTTTTTATCTCTTCTTTCGTTTTGGCAAAGAATGAATTAATGATATCTAGTTAGGACAATTATATAAGTAACTATGAAGAAGAAAAAATGAATGAACAAGAAAGAATGTTAAGCAATATGAGAGATTATTGAATAAAAAATTGACCAATCGACAATTATTTAAAGTTTTTTTTTTTTGGTAATTTTTATTTTCGATTTTTCTTATTATAAATTATTATTATTGTTGTTGTTGTTATTGTTATTGTTATTGTTATTATTATTTACTTTGTTATTATTATAAAGTCTATTAATGAAAATGTCATTTATTTTTTTTTTTTTTTTGCTATTCAAAAAGCCATTCATTCATTCACTCATTGAAAAGTTATTGATTGCGATACAAATTACAACATTTTTACCATTGATATTGATATAGGTTTTCTATAATTGGTTTCTATTGATCGATTGATTGGTTTCAGCATTTAAAATTATTTTCTTTGACACATTAACACTGCTCGATCGTAATAAAAAAATTCAGCCAACCGATGTGCAATTCAATTCACATTAACATATATGGTCATAAATTTATTATTTGTGTATGATGTTAGATGATCTAATTATTGCACATGTGCACATTAAAATTTAACCCCTGTCTAACTAAATCCCCAAAAATCCCAAAATATTGATAGATAAATATTATACGTAGATTTTTTTTTTTACCACCACCATCAATTCAATTAAGTAATTCGGCCATTAATCTCGGTTATTAACAAAAACAAAGAACGCAGATAAACTAATTTGTTTTGTACATATTTGTTTTAGAGTTTTACATGTGATCTTATTTGAGAATTGGTAAAAAAAGTAAAATAATAATAACAATAATAATAAAAGATGAACGCGCGTTATACAATAACGAAAAATTGGAAAATGAATTAAAAATTTTTTTTTTCAAAGCAATTTAACTTTTAATAATAATAAATAACGAAAACGAAAATGAAACGAAGACGAAAAATGAAACGAAGACGAAAATGAAAATGAGGTTGTTGATTAAAGGTAAATTAAAAGCATACGGATAAATAGAAAGAAAATCTCTTTTTAGATAATTTGATATGGGGGTAAAATTATTTTTCTATTTTTATTTAATATTGATTATATACACTACTACTATATTGTTATTATATTATCATAAAAACACATAAATCATATGATAGATGGAACCTTGTTTGGATTACAAAAAAAAAACTAAATTAAATTTGCGCAATCAGCAAATAATTAACTGGTTTGAGGTTTTTTTAACTTGCTTGGTAAATAATAAATAAGAATATTAACAAGATTGATAATAATAAATAATAATAATAATAATAATAAATAAGAATAATAAGAGAGAAAGTTCACACACACACACACACACACGTATATTTGAATCAATTCATCCATCCATTGAATTAATTCATTTCTTTTTAAATTTGTTTGGAAAATTAAAAAAAAAATTTAAAATTTGAGACACTTCTCCTTTTTATTACTTTTATGTAAAGTTTCTCCACTATGTACTAATTAATGTTGATCCATCTCTTTTTTCCTATTCATTTTTCTTATTATATTATAGAGCGAGTGGAAAGAGTGGGAACTTTTTATTTACTTTGATTTGTTGTAAAATTAAATCTGATTAGTAAATCTGATAACGAGATTGGTTTCCTAAGAAACTATCGAATATTTTGTTTGTTACTAATGTGATTGTTGAAATATAAATAAAACTTTTTTAACCAGCCAAAAACGACAATTTTGAAAGTTAAAAAAAAATAAACACAATCAGATCACACCTTCTTATCTTCTTTTCCATCCGTCAACCCATTCACCCAATTTTTCTTGTTCGTACATTTTTATTGAATTTGTTTGAGATAAGAAATTGATATTTTTGATTGGTTGGTTAAGCCAAATGACTAACTATATAATATGTGTTTTGTGTGTGTGGTGGTGTGTGTGCGTGTTGTGATATTTTATAATTTTTATATTTTCGGAATTGAAATCTTTTTTGATCTACAAATTTTTACCATTTATTACTATAAATTACCTTCATTCAAAGATAGAACTTTAGTTTTATTGTAAAATAAGCACAGTATATATACGTTGTAAATTTTGCTTCTAAATTTGTTTAAGCGTTAGATTTGTGTAACATAATATATATATTTTAAATTTTAAAAAGGGATCTTTTTTTTGAAACATAATAAATTAAGGTTAAATTAGGTTAAATTACACAAAAGAACAATGAAATATGAAAAAATAGAATCATTTTTTGTATACGGTAAAATTTTTATTAATATATTTAACAATGATATGTTGTAGTTGCCGTGAATTATTTTTATTTATATATAATTTATATATAATTTATTTATATTTTATTATTATTATTATTATTATTATTATTATTATTATTATTATTATTATTATTATTATTATTATTATTATTACTACACCACACTATAATGCATCAAGTCGTTTATTGTGTGTTCTATTAAGAAAAAAAAAAAAAATCATTGAAACAATAAATTGGATATATATTTAAAAAGTAAATTAATGTTTTTAATGTTTCTTATTATTATTATTAATATTATTAATCATTTTTTCGCTTATTAATTATTAATATTAAAATTTATTGTTTCAGTTTTTAATTATTATTTTCTTTCACAAAAAAACATTTAGCGGGTAACAACGAGTTATTCTACGTGAATTTGTCGATCACAGACTGATAGAATTCTTGCTTGGTTTCTTTTTTCCTTTATTTTTCCTCCACTTATCAATTAATGCTAATTTAATTAATTAATTAATTATAATAATTATAATTGGTTGAGTGATTTTAATCTTCTTTAATTTTGAATTTACTTGAAACAAAATTTATTATTAATGTGTTAACTCCCTGCATCACTATTTTATACACGTGCGATTATAGTTTCCAAAGATTTAAGATTTTCAAAACAAACTTCATTAAACTCGGCATTGACAACTTACGCAAAAATAATTAATTTATCGGCGGAGAATAATTAATTAGTCCATTAATTCCGGTCAAACTTGAAAGAGGGAGAGAGGATGTTAGTATTAAGCGTTAAATTAATTAAATTAAAATTAAATTAAATTAATTAATAAATTAATTAATTAATCGATACGATCGATTATTATTATTGAAATATACAACATATAATAATAATATTGTTACACGCGATATTATTTTTGTTTGTTTATTGTATATAAATCACATTCGCAATCATCACAATATTATTGCTGTACCCAAAACAAACTGTAATTTTTATATATTTTGCAGGTAAAAAAAAAAAAAAAAAAAATCTCCGATATGATTAAAGCAGCACGTTACGTATTCTATATATTATAGCTAACGGAAAAGCTAAAAAAATTATTAAAAAAAACCATCAAGAAAATGACTCATCCCTTAACTCAAATCTCCTTCATTTCCCAAATAATACCCTTCAAAGAGAGAGATGTATAAGTCTGACTAATTAATTTAATAAATAAACATTTAAGTAATAAATAAATTACATAATAATAAAATCAGGATTTTCTTAATAGATTTTTGAATAGAAATGGAAAAATAGAAAAATAGAATATTTTCTTAAATCTTTTTCAAAAAACTACATACATGTGCGTATGATATATGTATTTTACTTCATAACTATAATAATTATAGTGCGACAGCAATAACAATATATACAACGTATTTTATTCTCCTAACTTTTTAATTATATAGATTTGGCTAACCATCTTTATTTTACAACAAAATGTGGTCGAAGAAGGGAAAATTTTTTGAATTCAAAAAAAAAAAAATCTCTTAATAAAGTAAGAATGCTTTCTTTATTATCACAAAAAAAGGAATATTCTCTCCGTTGATATCACTTCTCTTACAGAAATCACGCGTTGTTGTGATTGATTACTTTATCAACGTTAACCAATCACAAAGGAATGAAAAAGAAAATACCATTCTTTCTATACATACATGCATGTATTTATTTTCTATAAATCCCTTAAATCCATACAAATTTTGTCCGGATCAAATAACTCCATCATCATAACACGCACGCAGACGCATCTATCTATTTGGTAAAATGTATATAGTAGTTGAAACCTGATAAATAGTAAGTAATATAAAAAATGGTAATGTAATAATAATATGTGTATGTATGGTATAGTTTGTTAATTGTAAAAATATTTACATGTTAAACTTTGAAAGAGCAAGCAGTCAAAGCAAATGGCAAGTAATAATATTTTGATAATAATAAATTCAGCCTTAATTCCATTTAAGGTATATTTTATGATATTATCATTTTTAGGTATATAAATAACAAGTCTCATTTCCGCGCTTGCCAACTTAACTTCTCTGGTGAATTTGTTTTTAGATGTCAATTACTATTAATAATAATCTGTGTTTTTTAAAAGACATCCATCAATCCCAATTTCCATTCAATAGTTATCGATCTCGTATTATTAGAAAGAGTTCATGATCCAAATACGTTCATTTTTTTTGTTTCATTTTTAGTTTTTTCTAGCAAAGAAAATTTGTTTATTTGTACAAAATTATATTTTTACTGCTGAAGGGATTTTCCGATGCTTTATTTATGTATGTTATTTTATATTTTATTTATGTTGTTATTATTATATTATCTACTATGTGTGTATATATATATATTTATTTATGTTGTATAGTTTTATTCTAAAAAAAAAATTTCAGATCGCGAAAATTTAATTTTATTGAATTAATTTATTTTATTTATTACATATGTATATATAAAAAAAAAAAAATAATAATAATAATAAAAATAATAATAATATAGATTATTGTAAAAAATAAACCAAAAAGAGATGTTTATTAATGTATGTAACATATTTAAATATTGAATGACTTTCTCTCTTTTTTTTTTTTTTTTTGGGGGAAAAAAATTATATAAGACATTAAATTTCCTCTATATCAATTTTCAAAAAAAAAATTGTCTTTTTTTAAGATCATTTTATTTTTAAAAAAAAAAATAAAAAAAAAAAAACAGTGAAACATCGAAAGTTAAAAGAGAACGAGAGAAAATTAATAATAATAATAATTCTTCGTATATAAAAAAATATATATATATATATATATATATAATAACAATAAAATTTTTTTTTCAAAATATTTTTACAATACAGAAAATTTATATAAACGTTTTTTATTTTTTTTTAATTTTTTTTTCAACATGGATTCTTGCACTAATCAAAAAAATTTATCTGATAAAAAATCTTCAACTACCCCAATGTCCCCTCCACTCTCCCCCAAATCTTCTACTACTACTACCACCACCAACACCACCAGTGCCAAAAAATCTTCTTTTAAAATTCCTGATATCATTAACAATTTAATCAATTCTAATAATTATTCACGTTCAGGAAACGGTAATGATAATAATAATGACGATAATATCGATAACAAAAATAATCCAAATCATCATCAACAACAACCTTCTCCCCCGTATCATCATCAACATATTTATGGACCCGTTTCTCGTTCCTACACAACAACATCATCATCAACAACAACAGACAAAAACTTAAAATCAATAATAACTAATATGAGCCACGGAACATCACCGGCCGATAGTACCTTCAATAATAAAATCTCTCCTATCACGCCTACTACTACAACCACTACCAACCTCTTAAGTTCCGGAAGTGCTATTTACCACATAAATTGTAACACAAATCCAAGTAAAAATAAAAATGCAAATAAAAATGTAATCGAAATCACAACCGCAAACACGCATACAAACAATAATTTTATTAATAATAATGACTTTTCTACCACATCTTTACGGTATTCTGCCAACGGTGGTGGTAATAGTTATGATTGTTATAACTATGATGATAATTCACATAATAGTAATTACGCTTACAATAACTCTAGCATTGATGGTATTAATCATGACGCAAAAAAATCTCGTATGGATATTAATTTTATCCTTGATAATAATGACACCACTACTAACAACGTTAACGATATCGGTAATAATGATGATAATGACAACGACAACAATGATAACGAAGATAATAATAGTTACTTTAATAATAATAATGGCACTTATTCTTCCCAAATTGGTGGCAACAACAACAAAAACTACTACTATAACTGCAAAAATCAAAATAAATACAACTTCAATTCATCGCCAAACGGATATAGATTACCAAGCATCAACGAAATATCTCATTTCGATCATAACCAAGAACAAATGTATCTTGGTGGCGGCAGCGGTGACGGTAGCGATGTTAACAGGATTAGAAAAACATCTCACAAAAATAAAAGGTTAAATGACGAGGATAGCGACAACTATCATCATCAAACCATCAAATCGTCAAAGAAAGTCAAACGTTCTGGCACATCATCGTCATCGTCTCAACGCAAAGGAAAAGGAAACAGTTTGGCCCGAGTGATGGCAGATCGTGGTCTTTTGAGAACTTCGTTCAACGCTGATATAACGGCTGCTGAAATCAAGTCGGTTAGAATCCCACCTCCACCATCTTTATCATTCGATGAGCTAATGCTTAGGATAAATCAACTTCAACTTGACACATGTGTGCTCGATAACACACAACCTTCGATTACCTGGAAGGGACATCCGTTACAGATCGAGCATCTTCCACACTATAATGTTTTACACCCTACCGAATCACATGTAGTGTCAGTTTTACGTTTAACACCGATTCAATATCTTACTGGCAAGCATACTTTAATTTCATCGGCTAGAAGGTACACAGAAAAGGATCTACCATTCAAAAAATCCGATGCTCAAAAATTGCTCAGAATCGATGTCAACAAAGCATCAAAACTTTGGGATTTCTTTCATCAGATGAATTGGATTCAATTATAAAAAACATTTATTTAAGCATAATATATATATATACCATTCTGTATAATTTTTTTTACTATATACTTTTTTTTTTATTACAAGTTTTTTTTTTTTTTTTTTTTTTGAGTGGGGAATATTTAAAAAAAAATAAAAATTTTTAGAACAATTTTTGGGACGGGTTGTGATTTATTTCGGGGGCATCTCTGGCATTTTGGCATTATTAGAACTATTTTTTTAAAAAGAAAAAAAAATATATATAAAATTAGATAATCAAAAAAAACCACCTGGTTGTGGATTTCCTTTTTTAAACATCAATTGGACAAAATTTATTTTTTACATATTGATTTTTTTTTTTTTTTTTTTAACCGTTACTGGTTAATTTTTTGTATATAACTTTTATTAATTTTCGCATAGTTTAACTTTATTCAAAAATTTTTTTGTACAAAGGAAAAAAAAATTTTTTTTTTATGTTTATGGTTTTTCTTTAAGATTTTTTATTTAATAAAAACAATTAAAAAATTTAATATATATATATGGTCAATTTTTCAAGTCAACCAATTGAATAAAGGAACAAATGCATTTGAATGAATGATGAATAATAATAAAGATGCATTTGAAAAAATGATGAATGAATGAATGATGATGAATGAGTGAATGATCTTCTAAAATAAGAAAAATAAAATTTTCTAATTGAATGCAAAGGGGAAAAAATGTTTGAACAATGAGAGCGAAAAAGAACGAATAACTAAAGGGCCCAACCAAATATTTTTTTTTTAAAAAACAAACATTCATACATATTTATGAAGGACAATTGATTACGGTACTGACAAATGGAGCACACATGGTAAAGATCTCGCTCGTGAGATGTTTGTTAGTCATCGTTACATATATCGCATTATTGAGTGTCTATCCAATCTTATTTAAATCAACGTCTTCATCAAAAGCTATTAATATGATTGGTTCAGTGTTATTATGTCCTCCCTCCTTAAAACGTTTTCTCATTCCCATTTGGGATTATTCATAAACAAAAAAATAAGTTACTTATCTTCGAGATGCATTGACATTGCAATTATTCCAGTAAGTCAATAATAATAAAAAAACAATAATTCACATAATACCTGAGTCAATTAAATTACCTAAAATATTTGAAACTATTTACTTTCATCCAAGCTTGTTTATTTCCTAAATCTGTTAATCAAATTCCGTTCTCTTATTGTACATTAACCTTTTCCTTTCCTTTTTCTTCTCTGTTCACCATAAACTGCCACAAATAAATTGATCTAATGATCCAATCAATTCATCTTTATTAAGATTTTTTTAATTAACAGTATATTTGACGATTTTTTCTATGATTGGTACAATTCACAATTCGATCTATGAGAATTGAACGGAATTTATTACTATTAATAACTATTATTACTACTATTACTATTACTATTACTATTACATTACTACTATTACCATTACCATATGCAGCTCGCGAATTCCGCGCCTCTCATATTAAACCGAGCAAATAAATACATTATTAATATAATTAATTTAAAAAGAGTAAAACGGTAGCTATTAAACTAAGAGTGTCATTACTAGTCGGCCTGGCCGTCCAAAAGCCGAATATATGCCTTCACGGCTATAATTGTTTAGTTGATATGGTGCTTGTGGTTATGTTGTTGTTGTTGTTGTTGTTGTTCAATAATTTTGTTGGTAATCGGATAAATTTAAATTAAATCTTATTGTTTTTTTCTAAATTAAATAAAATACAACTAATTGGCAAATATTTTTCCCGGCTTGTTATTCTTCAAAAATTAAGATTAATTGAAAAAATACCTCTGCAATTATTATTTATTATTAATTAAATATGTTGAAAACGAGTGGATGTAATTTTGTGTGTATCACAATTTTTATTACACAAAATTAAATAAATACCACCAAAACCTCTTATAATGAACTTGATTCCCAATTACATTCTAGGGTATTTTAGATATAACATCACGAGTGACTCTTGTTGTGTTTCCGTAATATACTCTGAAGGTATATTACGGGCTGTAGTAATTGAAAAGTGTACATACATATACTGTACATATATACATACACACATACATCTAAAGTTCTTCGAGAAACTCGGGTGTTTGATGCGTTCACAACATTCCCCACCACACACGTTTTACTAGTGTAACCTTCAGTGCATCTTACGCCGAAATGTTTACAGATTTTATAAAGTAAAAAAGGAATGTGGCCATGCAATTAAAAATTCAAAAAAGTAAAACAACATGGTGGTTCTTGCAGCATGACCATTTTGCAAATTTCCGAGATGACAAAAATTACAAAATTTTTCTTGTGAATGTGGAGAGAGCGTGCTTACATTTTTACATTTATTTTCTTTACCATGAATGGAATTTCTTTCACTTTGTAATTCTATTATGATGCAAATATAAACGATATATAATCCACTCATGTCCAAACATTCTCACTCAGAAATGACATCAGCATCTTTATTCTTTTCAACTATTGGAAATTTAAGATTTTGGACATAAATCAGCCACCAGGAAAACTAGCAAGCAGTCCCATTTTTATCATATGTATACCCTGTACAGTTACATGGGAGTTGTATATATTATAACTCCCACGCAAATCCCATGTAATTTGCGCGGGCATGCATATGATAAATGGTATTAGTTTTCCTGATGGCCAAGCTGTTTAGTTATACAAGTAATATATATAACTCACCGAGATAATCCATGGTAAGAAGACAGTCGTATTTTAATTCAAATATATTTTTTTTCACTTAATATATTTGAGGGATGATAACAATTATCTAAATTTATAAATAGGCAGCTTCTCTAATACTTACTATAAAGAGTATCACTCTGGCAAAAAAACAAGGTTTAACAGTGGTTAAAACGTTTGTTAAGATATTGTACATGCAGATTTATCAAAAGTTTGACTTTTTATTAACTAAAACTGTACATCGTTCATTGTAAGTTTAACCCAAGTCTATTTTTTTTTTCTTTTTTTCTTTTAACCAGTGTCAAAAACACATTTGAAATCAGAAGATTATTAAATTTTCTTTATTGATATAATTATTACGCAAACATTGGGATTTGTAGCAACATTTATTATATGTTAGGTAGGCAGGCATATTAATATGATCTGAATTAGGGTAAAATCTGATTTTAAGAGCGGAGGTTTTTATACAAAGATAAAGAAATCATCACATCTTCTTTAAAACTGATTTCATATGCCATCTGCTGAAATGATAATATGATTTAAATCATAAGGCGTTGGCTTAGTTAAAACACATGACCAAGAGCTAATCTACTTAAAGAGTGGAATTCTTGTGGATCAAGAAAAAATTTTTAATGGTTTATATACTTTAGTTGAATTTCTTTCTAGTTCTATATTAAATACAAAGCGCTTAGAACGTCTGGTGGAAAGATATGCCTGAATAAAATAATATCATAAACATTTTAAAAGACTTGTTTACGATTGAAAATAATAATTGAGGATTTGGGACAGCCTCGACACTTTTGACTTTAAGATTTGGATTTGGGACAGGTTTGACACTTTTAAGATTTGAGATTTGGGACAGGTTTGACACTTTTGAGTTTTTGAGTTTTTGGTTTGAGACTTGGCCTTTTCCGTATGTGAGTTGAATGGAGAAACAAAACCTGTCTGTCAATCAATTTTCTTTAACAACGAAAATGGGATTTTATCCTCTTAGATTATCAAAACAACACAATATTATTATTATTACCATTATTTCTTGGTGATGAAATACGGTTATTCCTGCTCTTAATAATGATTGTCGTTCGATGATCTTTCTTAATTTGGTATATTTTATTATTGTGTATCAGGTTTTTTTTTTTTTTAAAAAGAAAAGTAAACGTGTCAATATTTTACGCATGTCAATCTAAAATTGGCACGAATTTATTTTTTTGACACAATAGGTCACATTATGATTCATATATAAAAAGGTTAAAAACTTTTTTAAAAATATTTGATAACACAATTCAAATTTGGGGATCAAGCTTGCCAAATTTAGTAAAAGTCAAAGGAAGAAAGATTGTTAGTTAATAGAGCTTCGAGATTGATTACCGGTTGTTTTTTTATATGTTTAATCTAATAGCTAGCTGTGTTATCCCAACATAATTAAAAATCTATTTTTGTATATTTATTTGTTGATCAAGCTTATTCAAAACAACAGAGGTGATCAACAATTTATATGTGAAGAGTATTGTAAAAATCGAAAAAGTACCCACCCACTTAGAAAAATGGTATACCACCACCACCACCACCACCACCACTTATTTACATCACCTCAAATTTTGTATTATCATACTAATAATATAGTTCTTTTCTGAGCAGAAAATAGTTTTTCCTGAGCGGGATTTACTTTGGGCTTTTAATAGTTGAAAAGATTGATTTAAAAAATTTTTTTTTCAAAAAAAATAAAAAAAATAATCTTTTAACTGAATCTTCTTATTCTTTATTATTAAAATGACCAAAGGTATAGGTAAAAAAAAATACTGGCCCTTGTGTAAAATGATCCTAAAATTGAATATAAAAGACTTACTACTAATTCAATAAAAGCAACATGTAATGGCCCAGTAATTCAGAATAAACAAGTATTTCATGACCGCACAAACATTCGCGGACTTCCAATTCATAATATAGTTCAACTTTAATTTGAAAAAAATAATATTTTTAAAAATATTTGGTGAAACAAAAATATTGATCAACCAATCACAAGATTACCCACATTCAAAAAAAAACGCCATATTTCGAATTGCATATTTGAATTCTAAATTAAAATTGAGTTTATTTATTTATTTATTTACAACAACAGGTAAGCAAGCAAGCCTTTACAAGTTATAACAAGTCTCATGGACGTATTCCTGATTCGGTTGGACATTACAAACAAACTTACAAATGAGGAAGCAAAGAGATTTTCCAAATTCGGCAGAAAAAATCAATTAACATCAAATGTTGTCAAAATTGTGATATTCTTTGGTGTCACATCATTTTAAAAACACATGATTCAATCACAACCACCCTGATAGTGATTTTCTTGGTCACAACCACCCCCCACAAAACTTCATAGAAGCCACTCACTTCCTAAACCACAGTTCCTTTTTAAAAAGGTTACTTGTTTCAATAATCAGTTTTTTTTTTTTTTTTTTAATTAAAAGAAAGGGGGAAATTCCTATATTAAAAATATATTCAAAATTACACTGTTATTGTTATTTATTTATTCGTCGATTAAGGAGTTTTACATGAACAATAAAAAAATTACATATACAATGATTCGATAAAAGCTTAATCCCATTAGACGGAAAACTTCTTCGCCTTCCTTGATGGATGTAGATAATTAATGAAAAGAATGAAAAAAAGTGGTTAAATATAAATGAAAAAAATGATGATAATAAAAAAACATCACTTAACGAGTGAGCCGTAACTCATCCACTAACGAATGATCCCTCTTATACGTGTCCCAACTCTTCCCCAGTTGATTTTTCATCCCATCATCTGATAAAAAATAAATTAGTAATAAATTATGATAAAAGGTTTCTGCTATACCCAAAATAGTCATACCACTTATTAAAGGTCTTTAATCTTCATATATATAACTTTAGCAAGAAACTTTACCAAAATCGGATGTTATCTCAATCGTGATAATCCAGGTCTTTTACGCGAAAAATTTATTATTAAAGCCATTCACATTTTCTATATTCTGTTTTAAAAAGATCATTTTTTTTTAAATAATACTTGTTTCAAATTTGTGCGTTTATTGGTAATATTATTTAAACGCGTCCTCGCAGTGTAAAAAAAGACGCACGGTGTAAAAATAAACATGTAGTTGTGTAGGAGACACATGTTCACCAATGATTTCGTAATGAATACGTTGATTGATAATAACAACAATAAATGATGGATGATGGTTAATAGTCCACAGCCATGATCTTGTGTATCAGCAGCCACTTGAATCAAGAAATAAATGTAGATCCCGAATTGAGACTATTAGGCGTATTTGTTGACGACTTAAAATCGTTGAACTTTTCATTAAAAAAAAAAAACCTTGAAAACTAATCCAAAAACATGATTTCTTGCCATTAAAAAAAAAAAAAAGTTCAGAAGGTCCGAAAATATGTTTATTGTTAATTTTCACAATAGGTTTAATTAAAATTGTTAAAAAAACTGTTTTTCTTATTCGGTTTGATTCGAATCACTTTAAAATTCGACTCGATTCGATTCATCCAGGGCCTTACATCCAAATATTCAATTCGAATCTGTGGAGATAAAATATTATGTTATCTATTATTTACATGTATTAAAAAAATTTCATTCGTTAACAATAAAAAAAAATTTTCTTAAAATTATTATTATTATATTCTTATTCTGTGCCACCGATTACTCGTCAATTATCCAGAAAAAAAAATTCAACACCTGATTAATCAATCGGGTAATAATAATAATCGGTGAATAATCGGGCGAATACAACCACCATTCATAACACGTGTTAATTATTTATGCATGCCAAGCAAAGACTTTGGGCTTTTTTAAATTTTAAAATTAATTTGTGGCTGTGGAAAAAAAAAAGTAACAGGTTTTCATAGATCACAAGTTTATAAATAGTCATTTATGTGAATGATAAGCAGAAAACCGCAGAAGTATGTATCAAAAGCAGAAACGTGAAGATTATATCCAAATTGGTCAAATGCTGAATATCTTTATTTTGTAACAGACACGCATATGACATGTGTAACATAATTTAAAAAATTTGCGCGTTTTTTATTTCAGACTTTTCTTAGCGGACTTGGTGTTTAACGGATAAATTTTCGAAATCAAATTTTCCTATAATTATTTTATCCCGATTTAAACGGATTTTTCATGTTAATATTAATATGATCCTTGCTCTTTTTTGCTAGTGATTTTATTATAATAAGATTAAATGCGCATAATAACACGTTATATTATATACATTCCAATGATAATATAAAGATAAATAAATAATTTATAATAATGTGTGAATGTATGATAATAACGTATTTTAATTATAAAGATAAGTAATTAGAAACGTCAAGAAGTTGAAAAGTGAGATTTCTTATAAAATTTCTCAAGAACAAATATAAACAAGTATAAAATATCATTATAATCTTGACATTTTAAGTGAATGAATACATTTTTTTATTATTATTTTTATATAACCAACTGTATCAGAACATATTATTATGATTATTTGTATTCGTTCATTATATTATTTATAACAATAAATAATTGTTCTTTGATATTTTAATTTAGCAGACAAATTTCTTGGAACGAACATATCCGTTGAATCAAGATTCACTCACTGTTATTAAAAAAAATTTATCAATATTATTTATTACGTATTTCGTTTTTACAGGCATTTCATTGAATTTGTTCATAATGTCTAATCCGTTGGCTCTATAGAAATAGGCTAGGGTTTCTATTCGAATAAAACGAATAATATAATAATAATAATATTCCAATCCAATTTAAATTTTTTTCCTTCATAGTCCTTGTAATGATAATAATAATAGTAGTAGCAGAAGTAATTGACATCTTTTCTTTGATCAATTAATAATAATAGTTGTAGTAATTGTCTTTTTCCCTTTTAGTGATAATAATAATAATAATAGTGGTATATCTAGTTTTTTTTCCTACTAGCAAATCGAATAAGAATTATTTGTTTTAGCTACTTTTGATTAAATAAAAAAAAAAATAGCGGAATTGCAAATAAAATAGGCAGAACTGCAGAAATTCATCGTCCTGCTCCTCTCTACAAATGAACCCTTTGCTAAATTTGCCAAAGAAAAGATTACAAATATGGAAACAACTTCAAAAAAAAAGATGAGTTTTGGCAAAAAATAGTGACGCGACAAGTATTTAATAAGCGATATCACGTGATTTTTGTTATTTTTGTTTAAAGGGTAAGCACATCAAACATTCATAGGGATTCTAGAATTCCAACGAAATGGGTATTAATTTATTTTGTCATGTAAAAGAAGCAGTATATTTTTTACAAATGGCATATAAAACATATACAAACAACTACAAAAAATATATATATCACAATCTAATACATACCGATCTATACAAATTTACAAAAATACAAATTACTTCTCATTATATTAATTACCATAAGAAACTAATTAACAGTCAGAACCTTGAGTCAGTTTTTAATTACATAAATTTAAAATGACAAAACGTCTTACTTTAATTGTAAGATCTTTAGGTAAAATAAAGCCACATTCATATTATGGGCTAAATGCAAGAGAATGGAGAGTAGAAGTGAGATACAACTAAATTGATTTACAACCTATTGGAGTCTTTGAAGCATTATAATTAGTAATTTATAATTTGTTATCATAATAATATTGAAGGGTAATATAACAGTTGATTTATAATGAGCAGGCATAAGGTTTTGAATAATGCAATTAGAATTATCATTTCAAATCATCAATTATCTAAAACATATTAAAATTATGTAATAATTAGTAGTGATCTTTTTCTTAATTATTCTAGTTTATATCCCTATAAAAAGTTTAGAATACTTATTTCCTACTTATTTCCTACTTAATTTTTACAAAACATACTTAAATCAAAAAAAGGTGATTCACTAATTATTTGCAAAATATGTATGAATATAATTATTTTACAATTAAAACTTTCTTATTTTTTACAGTAATAGGAATGTAGATATCCTAATTATACACTTAAAATATACCTCTGAATTTTAATAATTCTTAAAACATACTTATTTTCTTGATTTTGTAATTTACTTTGTATATCTTTAAAACATACTTGAATTTGAAATAATAAAATTATTCTTTTTGCATCCAAAGAATTGACCAATCCAATTTCACTTCTGACTGATAAATGAATGTGTATGACTAAATAACTAATGATTTATTTGATTAAATACACAACAAGGGTATTAACATCAAACAAGGTGATGAAGACAGGGAGCAAAATCCTATTATAAAATTCTAGGCATTCTGATAAATTTAGAATGTCCAATAAAAAATTTTGGAATAGGCCATTTTCCAACTACACATTTTTAATATTAATGTTAATACAAATTCTTTATCCGAATTATTCGTTTTAGTTTTATTTGAATTGTCCATTTTATTTGAATTATTCATTTGAATTATTCATTTTGTTTTATTTGTTTATTCATTTTATTCATTTATTTGTTTTATTCGTTTTACTCGAATTATTTGAATTATTCACATTATTCACTTTATTCATTTTATTCGTTTTATTCGTTTGTTCGGTTTTATTCGTTTATTCAAATTATTTGTTTTATTTGTTTATTCAAATTATTCATTTTATTCATTTATTTGTTTATAAATATTAATTCACATCTTGATGCAATAAATTCTATATTAATATTAATATTATTGTTAAGGGATTTAACTATTTGTAATATTATTTTCCTTTAACAAGATAATAATAATTTATATTTATTGCTAATAATATAGTTACTAGTACTATAAATTAAGAAAATGTCAAAATTTATTATTATTTATTGGAATATCCTATATACAGTAAGGTTCTTTTTTTGAAATATACAGTACCCTACCAAAAATGGAAATTTATTCTATAAAAAAGGAAATGGCTCAAATTTTTGTAACATCCTCGTGACAGTTATTTGTATGTGACGATTAAACTTGTGAGGCTTGGGGTGGTAGGAGTTATGGAATGCTTACCAACTCCAAAAATAAATTCTTATTTGTCACATAGGTTCTGTATATTTCATAAAAAGAACCTTTCTGTATATAGGATGACCCTATTTTCTTTATGTACATTTCATTAAAAATATTTTTTATAAATTCATGTTTTTTTTAAAATTATTTGTAGGTATTTAAAAGAATTATCAGCATAGCTGATAACAATGACAATCAAATTAAAATCACACTATGGGGAAAGCATGCTTATAATGATGAACTTGCAATTGGGTCAGTGGCTGTAATGAAATATATACATGTATCCAGTTATAAAGGTTCAAAAATATTTAATAATATTTGATATATGCATACATGTATTTATTTATTTACAAGTGATTAAATTTATATTTTTTTTCCCTAGCTTCAATAATTTTAACATCATCACCATGCACAATAATCCTTATCTCTTAAACGGTCAGAATATTTTTAATGGTAACACAAATTAAAGTTTTGATCATTCTTATTGGTCAATTTAACGATCAGCAAAGTAAAAACAGTCAATCGACCAACTTTTAAAGAAAGTTATATGAAAACCACAAGGACAACACCCGAAAATTTTTTTACAGACCAATCGGCTGAATCTCAAAGATCATTTTCGTATTAGGAAGTTATATGCTTGGAGAAAATTTTTTATATCAGAAAAATTTTATCGGCTATCAATAGCCGATTAACCGTTTAAGGGATAAACCCCCCTTTGTTGCAGGGAACAGAATCAATTCCAGATTGGTATTGCTGAATGTTATATTTATTGGCTAATTGATCAATTGATTGATCATAATTTTGCAATTTTTAAATCAATTAAAAATGTATTTGTATTATTGTTTTTAGGAATTCTAGAAATACAATAAATGATCAATCAATATTGAACTCGATGATAATTTTAAAAACGCTTGGTTTAGCTAAGATAAGCAAAGTTCAAAAAGAAAAAATTTTAAGACATGAACAAAAAGAATCAACATCAGATTGGTATTACTAAATGTTATATTTATCAACTAATTGATCATTATATTTTTATAATTTTTAAATTAATTAAAATGTTCATATTATTGTTTTTAGGAATTTCAGGAATATAGCATGTGGATCTGGGACATCAATTAATTCAGAAATACTTGGTTCAATTAAGCAAAAAGAATCAATTAATTCAGAACAGTTGAAACTCCAAGTTAAAATGCTTGAAGAAAGTAAAAGAACTCTCAAACTTAACTATGATAAAGAATTAAATATATGGGAAGAAAAATTTCATGTACTTTTGAAAAAATATCAACAAATTAAAGAAGATTTCAAAAATTTCAAAAGTGAAAAAGAGAAAGTTGACAATTTAAATAAAGAAGTAATTTCGCATAAGGATGCAGAAGTGAGTAGTATTAAATATATTTTATTTGTATTCATACTGATTAGTTGAATTTTTTTTCACAAATCCTTTTTTTATGGTGCAGATTCATAAATTAAAATCAAAGTTATTGATGCAGACAGCTGAAAATGATTTATTTCAACAACACAACTTCAAATCTGAGACTATCACATCTAATCCTATTGAAACTTCAAATCCTGTTGTGGAAATACCAACAATTGCTGCTAAATCAACAGAAACACCAAGCAATCCTGTAATTTCTAAACCTGAAAAAGCATCTAAAATTCCAGTAAAATTACAAGGTAATGAAAGTCATTTGGAAACATCATCAATTATTTCTGTCAAAAGATCTAGAGAGAGAGAGGAAGAGAAAGAGAAAACAAACCAAACTAAAAGGCAAAAAACACTCACTGAATTTTTCTTTAAAAAAATATAACTTATTGTTATTTACAATATTATATAATAATTATTTGCATTAATTAAATTAAAAAGATTTCATTCTATTTTTTTTTTAACATTGAATTAAATTAAAGTTTTTAATTTTTTAATTATTTATTGATTTTCATTTTTTCCAAGTATTTTGAAGTTTGTAATATAAATAACATTTATGAAGGTCACATTAAAGGGCTGGGAATAGTACTTTAAAAATCTGGATTTCCTTTAATTCCTTTAGTTCTTGATGTTTACGCAGTGCACCATTGAGAAGGTAACTGGCTGGCTTATGAGGAATCTTGTATGCATTGCTGGAGTGATCTTTTTCTTCTGTTTGATCAAAGAAATTATAAGTATGCACCTTTAATTTTTTTTTCTGATGTTTTTTATTGGATGGAGACAAATCATCCAATGTCGAAACTACAGTCGGAACTCGTTAAACCGATGTACTTGTTTTGGGCTCAAAACATCATTTTATCAAATATTCGTTTTATCAAGTAATCTTCGATAAGATGAAGTTAATATACTTTTAAAAAAAAATTCGGTTTAAAAAAGTTATACATCAAAGTTTACATATTCGCCTACACTAAGTTGACGCGCTAGTGAACTTTTATATAAAAAAATGTTACTTCCAACGGAACGAATACTAGAAATTTGTTTTGTTGAAATTTCAATTTTTCTATATATTGAGAAAAATTATGGCTCTTTTTAAAATTACTTAGCCATTCACCTGACGCTTTAAAATCTTGAAAATTTAACAATTCTGCAGAACGTATTACTTATGATTGTAATACAGAACCAGTAATAGTTAAATTTGCTTTAAGCATTTGTGTTGTCCAAAGAATCAATGCATCTTCTAGACCTGAATATTTTCCTTTGCGTAAAGGTTTATTATGTGAATTGGGATCTTCTGGATTAATACCAAGATATTCTAACTTTCGTTTCAATATGTCACAAACAGTATTTTCATGAACTTTAAAACGAATAGCAAGGTCTCTATTCGTTGGAGTAGGTTTCTTTTATTACTATCTATTTTTCATTTTTAATTTTAGGAACATGTAAATCATTTATAAAATTGTACGAAATAAAGCAAAGTTTCCTTCGATAAACCGATATTATTCGTCTTATCGAGTTATAGTTCTATACATGGAACCGTATGAAAACATCGTCTTAAACATTAAAGTGAAACAATAAGAATCTTCGTCTTATCAAGTTGATTTTACTATAAATGAATTGGTAAACTAGAAAAACTTCGTTATAACAAAAATTCGTTTTATCAAGTTACGTCTTATCGAGTTCTGACTGTATTTCGACCATTTGCAGATCTGGTCAAAATAAGGTCAAAACTGATTTTTACTATGTAGTTGCCTCAAGTCAAAACATTTCGACTGGGGTTTTAATTTCGACTTCATATATAATCCAATATTGTTACTAATTATCTCACCTCTTTAAGTGATAATTCTGTAGAAATCACAGCATTATTTGATGATGTACGGCTAAGTTTTTCACTGCACAACAACTGAAAAAGGAGGCACGTTTTATTTTTCAGCATTGAAAGGATAATAGCATAGTGAACACTGTTGCAGATCAACAGTCATTTGTATAATAGGCAGGTGGTTACACAGAGCCTGTTGCTTGAAACTTCACTAGAATATAGCTGTAACCTCTCCAAGTCCAGATCATCAGCAAGATCAAAATTATCTCACACTTTTTATAATCAAACTTTTGCAAGAACTTTCACCATAACATATGTTATGTTGATCATTTTTTTGTGATCTGCAACAGTGTCCACTATGCTAAGGATAATACTTTTCGACAACATTCCATAGATTCTATGAAATATCCATATACACCGAAGCAATTGCATACGCTTTCCCAAAAGTGTGCTTTATTGCTTTTAGATGTGTTTACAAAGATATATCAAGCACGAAATCAGTATCCTTTGATTACTAAAACTTCTAATGATATTAACTCATACAAATTGCCTTCTTTAGCTTAAGAAATAACCGATCGTCCGTCACCTTCCAAAGGCTTTTTTACTTCTAGGAAACCATCTACAAACATTTTTTACAATTACATATATTGTGATTACACTAACTATACTAATTTGAATCATTGTAGTGTATATACTCACATGTGGACATGTAAGGCTCCGAACGAAACGAATTGAAACGAATTGAATTTGAGAGTGATTCGATTCGTTCTGTATTCAATTTGGTTCGATTCGATTCGTGACTCGATTCGAATTGATTCATTCCTAAAATTTTTTTAACGTCATATTAAATTTATATTATACAGTGAGTCTCAATTAGTGTTCCTCAATTTAATGGATTGAGATCTAAGAATGGTTTAATAATAATAAAATTCTTCTTTATATGATATTTATTCGGATTTCTTATATTAATATTAATGGTTGTGTGACCTATAATATAACGAATAAAAAAGTAACACGATTTACAGTTGTACAATTCATTAAATCTAAAATAATAAGTGCTAATATTACCTAGGGGTATGGAGCATAACGGAATGGGTTGGTCACAATGGTTGATCATCAAAAATAATAGCTTACAACTGAGAATGCAATGTGAGCTTTTGCTTTTTCGTGTTGCAAATCATGCATACCGTGCTACGTGAGAACAAAAATTCATTTATTTTAAGTTGGGTTTGGGATTGCGTCTTCGATCAAGATAAAATTCAAGCTTACAAATGCGCACACTACGTTCAAACCATGAAATAATTTGTCGTTATTATTATACAACGTTATTACAGGAGACTGTTCTGGTAACACGAAATTTAACCCACGCAATTGTTGATCGACCAATTAAAATCGTGAATTTAAAATAAAACATTTACATATGGCGGATAGCATGGTGGACATTCATTTGTTCCGCAAAATCATAAATTGTTACACAGAAAAAAATTATATTCTTTTAAATACCTACAAATAATTTTAAAAAAAACATGAATTTATAAAAAATATTTTTAATGAAATGTACATAAAGAAAATAAATACTTTTTTTTTAGTTGAAGCTACATAAACATTGCATGCTGTATCCATTGTTTTAATTATACCAATTAAATCTGTTAAAATAAAACAAATATTAATAAATTATCAAAAATTAAAATATATATTATTTTTAAAAATCAAAAATCATGATTACCAATGTGAGTATCTAATATAAATTCACTTGATTTATTAAAAAATGGAAAAAACTTGAATATTAGAAGACCAACTAAATCATCATTAATAGAATCGTCATCATCACACTAAAAAAATGGAAAAAAATTTTTAAAAAAAAATTAAGGGAGTTTAATAATCCAAAATTTTTATGTTCACATACTTCTCTAACTTTAGTATTATCTTCGAAATAGATCCCATGGTTTTGATGTGATTGATTTTTACTCCAAGCTTCATGTAAATTGTAAAAATAGTATGTCTATTTGAAATTAAATAATTAATAATTGGTGTATATTAATAGAAGATACAACAGGATAGATTCAGTTTAAAAATTCATACTTCGTCTTCATCAAGTTCATTATAAAATCTCTCTGCATAAATATTAAATGCGGTGGCTTTTATCTCCCCCTAATTACATTGATTATGGATTATTTATATTCATTTTAGTAATTAAATATTTTGGAAAGAAATAATAATAGTAACAGTGACAAATTCCAATTAAAATTTTAATCTCTACCGATCTGTCAACTAAAACAATACTAAAAAATTTTCCATTATCTAACTCTCCTTTATCCCAATATATTAGTTCGGATTTAACTGCTATACGTGCTTTAATGGTGAATCTAAATAAGTGATTAAATAAAAAATATATAATTTTAATGGTGTCATAAATTAATATTCTCAATAAACAATTAATGTACATACTGGCTAGTATGTGCAGTGCGAATTTCTTTTATTTCTAAAATCTTTTCACCATTTTCATCTTCGACGGGTTCAAGATGTGCTGAATTTCTATTTAAATTAAGCAATTAGAGTGACGACAAGTGGCGGGCGATAATCACCACCACAATCCTTAAAACACTTACTCATCATTCCTTGTTAAGGCTTGTTTGGTTCTTTTCTGTTGGTTTTGTTGTCTTCGTTGCATTTTATATTTATAGAAAATTATTATTATTACTTTGATCAATAAACGCGATTTACAATTATTATTGGCACTTGGTGTTACACAAAAATTTGTTTTTTGAGGAGACAGACGCGAATTGATTTTTTCTTTTCTTTTGGAAAAACAATTTATTTTTTGACAGAGTCCAAGGTGACAAAACGTGAGTGTTGTTGTTTGGTTTGTTTGGGTCTCCTAAAGAAAACATGTTAATAACTAACCAGAGGTACTTTTTTTTACTTGTATTGATTGATATTTTTTAATTTATTATAAACATTTTAATTGGAAATCAAAACGCGGAGCAGATCATTGTTGGGTAATTACAAGATTTTCATTGATAATATTTTACTTTTTGTAATCAATATTAATAATATTATTATAATCATAAGAAGGTGTCAAGGCAGAATACTGTTACAGAAGTAACATTTTGAATATGCGACGTTTGATTATCAGAAATTGGCAGGTGTTGAAGCACGCATGCTACCTTAAACACTTTACAGTCATTCACACATCTTCCTCATGTACAAAAGGCTAATCTGACTTGCGCCTGATAATACAATGATGCACTGAATTCCAGGGAGGGGGAAAGATGCCCTGGAGTTTACCAAGATTGCATCAATTGTCAATGACACTTTCACTAATCTTCCCAGACCAGAGAAGGCTGCTGACATGCTGGTTGAAAAGTTGCCTGCAATGATCCCACCTCTAGGGTAAGGATGGCTCTGTGGCCAAGCTATCGCAACTCTGGAGGAATATTAAGAGAATCTGCAACTTGTTTCAAGCACAGGGGGTCACAATTCAGAGCAGGGTTTGTGGCCCTGAAATTGCTTTTGGACTCTGATGTTAAGAGCATAACGGAAGTTCTGTTTGTTGATCATTTATTTGACCTCATTACACAATTATTTATATTAATTTTATAATAATCATCATAGTAAAAACTAGTTGGTCATGTGAAAGATTTTAATTTGTGTTAAAAAAAAAATTATTTTTTTTATAAAAATATTCTTTAAAGGTTGTCTTATTTTTTTAGCAAATGTGATCTTATGTGATCTTACTACTTCCAATGCTTATATTATAGACAATTATTTTACAATAAAGACGCTAACAAGTGGTAATAAAATATTTCTTAACAAATTAACTATTGAATTAAGTTTATATATATACTTAAAACATAATCTCTACCAATTCTTTACTTCATTAATAGCTTCCAATAATGTTGACAATAAATTTTCTTGATCACTTACATTTAGATCTGCCTCATTTTCATTATTTTCTTCATCAGGATCATTTGAATTAAAATCGTTGATTTCTTCTGGCGTAAGTTCATCAATTCCTTTATCTAATCTTTTTAAAAATGAACTCACATTTTCAAATATACCTTTTTTATAAAATTGTTCACAATAATCACACCCATGCTTTTGAGCTACATGACATTTCCAATGATAACCATGACCACATGTCAAAGCTTTTCCTTCGAACACATTCAATGGCTTTTGACAATAATCACATACATCATTTTCTGGAATTGATTCTGTACTATAACCAGTTGGTAGACACATTACATTTACTTTAATGTCCAAAGAGGCAAGTTGATATTCTTTTGGAATCTTTGATTTCATTTTGCGTTTTTCACCTGTTTTAATGGTATCTACTGGTATGCTCTTTCCAAGATTATTATAGATTTGGTGAAAATAATTTAATAAAAACAAGCTAGATTTTTCAGTTAAATATTCTAAGGTATGATTACTGTAAGGATATTTTTTAGTTTTCTGAAATGTTTCTTTAAAAATATCCAAATTATGAGAATCTATTTTGAAAAAAAATATTAAATTTTTTTTTTTTTAAAATTAATAGCAATTAAATATGCACTTACTGATAACATATGCATGTTTAATTATATTTTCTGTTGATGAAGTAGGAGATATATTTGCACGTAAACGGCTATGCATGTTCTCTACATAGTAATCATTGAAATTTACAAGGTAATTCTTTATAGCTTCAAAAAAAGGATGCTTAATATCTTTCCAATAAAATACATCTGAGAGAAAAACCAATGGTGCTTTATTATAATTGTGTCTTTTCCAACGGAGAGCAAAGGTCCAAATTCTGAAAATTGATTCTAAGTATTGGTCGAATGAACCTGACTGAAATAGAATAGCATAAACATCAAGAACTGTGGGAACTATATTATCTAAAAGATCAATTATCATTCGATATTCAATGTCTTTGCAAACATCACCAAATTTATTTATCACTTCAGTTCTGATTTTTTTCCACCCACAATTAATTAATTCAAGCAATAAGTTTATGCGCCATGGTTTTGGTTTTTTAGCAAGAACTTTTTTATCACCAAAAACAAAGTGAAAGAATTTTTCAAAAAGAAAATGATATGTTTTAATCACTTGTTCTCTACTGTTTAACGACACATGAAGCGGTCCAATTATAGGCAAAAAATTAACAATTTCTTGAGGGATAGATGGATGGTTTTTGAATAGATATGTTAATGCCTTTCTAATGAATAACTGCCCAGGCCAGTCTGCCACTATTGGTGCAATAACATCTTTTAAATGGCCAACATCATCATTTATTGAGAGAATCATTATCAATCCTTCTACATAATCTTGCATTGAATGCAAATTTTGTTCACGAATTCCAATAAGTTCTACATCTTTCATTGAACGCTCCTCCTTTCTTTCTTCAATAGCATCATCATAACTGTGCAATCTGAGGAGCTCAATCCTTTCAAAATTAATTGGACAGAATCCTTGTGAATTAAGCCACACCAATTTTCTTTCATTGTAAGAAATATCAAAGATGCCATGGTAATCTCTAGTTAAATATAAATAGATATTATGAGCATCTACATTTACAGGATTGTGGACAGATAATCCATTATGCATGATGAATATTGATGGGCAATCTGTAACTTGTTTGCACACACAGGTTGCCATGTGTTTGACAGTAGAAGTTGTTGTTGTATCCGGTCTACGTTTTTCTTTTATCGAATGGAAGTCATCATAATTATATATGTATAAATGGTTTTTCTAATTGAAAGTAGGTAAGATAATTAGTGTAATAGTTAATGTTTTTAATTATTTTGAAATGATCATTACCTTTTCTTGAAAATATTTTCTTATATTAATGTGATGTTCATTTACAATTTTTTTTCTGTAGTTTTCTATAGTTTTAGCACACACAGATATTCCAACGCTTGCCATTGTATCAATTGCTTCCCAGCATGTACCTTTAGCAGCTAAGTACAAACCAATATAAAGTTTATATTCATTTATAAATTTGTTTTTCATTCCCGCAATTTGATAACATAAGCCTACAACTGATTCTTTCGATTCATTCTGGTTATAGGGTGACCTAGTTTTAGGAATTAACGAATCACACATTTCCTTAAAGAACCCTTTCAATTGAGGTTCTTCCTCTGTAATCATGTTGTCAAATCTCAGTGGATTTAATTCAATACTTTTATCTTGTTTCCTCTGGAGATTGTACAATGTTTTTGTTAAAAGATTTATTTTTTCACCGAATCTGTTTTCTTCATTTATAACTAAAATGTTTTGTGTTAATAAGATCAAATTGGAATATAAAAAAAGAATATTTCTATTTTCAATAGGTTTACCAAGTTTGTTTTCTTCATCATTTTTACTTTTTAACTCATCATTTTTATCATAATTTTTCTCATTTGGATCAGTTGTAGGCTTTTTATTTCTGTATCTGCTAATCCTATCTGATGATACAATTGATAGATAATGAGGCAAGCAAATTTGATCACCAACTTTTAAATAATTATACTGGTGAAAAGTTCCATCATTCATTGATTTTTTATATCCAAAATCAGTAAAGTTACGAAAAGTTGTTACTTCAAATTCACAATTTTTCACGCTACAAGGACCATAAAGTTTTTTTGGCATTTTGAACTGAGTTTGCAAAAAATAAAGTTTAATTCCTAAATGTATTTTTTATAAAATATTAATTTTGTGAACAAATTTTATTTACACATATTTTATATCACATTTATTGGAAATATTGTTAACTTAATACTCATTGACCAAGAGTTATAAAATTGTCTTGTAAAGACATTAAAATATTTTTTATTAGATTTAAATACTATTCTTTGTATAAATTTATACATTTAAAATAAATGGTTATTATTTGGAATTGCAAATTTTACTTGAGTTAATTAATTTAATTATTTTACAACACGCGGTATAACTGTATTAATGTCCAATCAAAATTAATAAAATTGGTCGATCATTTTCATATTTTCAACCAATCATAAAGAACTTCCGTTATGCTGGTATTATTATATACAATAAGAATTATCATTAATAGTACGTGCAACAACAATTTGTTTAACCATAGATCTCACAACAGTATTATTATATACAATAAGAATTATCATTAATAGTATGTGTAACAACAATTCGTTTAACCATAGATCTCACAATGGTATTATTATATACAATAAGTGATACACATAGCAATGACTCATTTAACCATAGATCTCACAATGGTATTATTATATACAATAAGTAGTATGCGTAACCATAGATCTCACAATGTTATTATTATATTAATATACAATAAGAATTATCATTAATAGTATGCGTAACAATGATTTAGTTTAATCATAGATCTCATAATTTTATTATTATATACAATAAGAATTATCATTCATAGCAGTAGTATCATTACCTACTACCATCAGTTAATTGATGTTAATTTTTTTTGATGGTCACATAACAATAATTCAACCATAGATTCATTTTAAATATATAGAATGTTAGAAATCCGTATTATTTTAAGTGAATGTATAAAATGAAATAAACTAACAATTCTAATTATATTATTCAAAGATCTTTATTTCTGC
>CAJVPN010000087.1:0-47128 GCA_910592215.1 Entrophospora candida
ATTTGGCATAGACTTTATTTATACCAAAAAGCTTACAAATTAATTTATAATTATAATATATTTCATGATACTATTTATTAATTTTATTAATTTTATTAATTTTAATAACAAGATTCCTGATGAATAAGAATGAATAACAGGTTGATAACTCAAACATTTCATCAGCATTATGAAAAAAGTTATTGTGTTTTTATGGTAATTTTATGATTATAATTTGAAGCTATTGATTATTTTTTTAAAAATAAACATAATACATAAATTTTGGAGGTCATATGACCATTTAATAAAGCCTTCGCCACATTTTCTTCATAAAAAAGCATTATTTTTATTTTATTTATCAATTTTTTTTCAAAGAAAAGATCTGCATAAAATTAGCCAATCATTTTACAGTATTTGGAAATTCCATATTTGGTAATAATCCTGACTGTAATTGGAACAACAACATTCGCGTCTTTTTTCTTAAAAACATTTTACCTATATAACTTTAAAACTTACTTTTTATTTACATCAAAAACTTACGTTTTTCTCTTTTACATTAAAGACTTTTTACGTTTCTTACCTAAAAGCTTACGTGAAAAAAAACTTTAATAAATTAATATTATAAGATACTTTTTTTTACCTTGGTTGTTGTATATAAGAAAATTTAATAGAATCTTTACCAAACAAGAGTAAGACAACTAACGAAATTAGTGATTTAAATTTAAATAAAATAAATTATCGAATTTTAGTAACCGACTTATCAAAACTCACTGAATTTTTTAGATCATGATTCACGAATATTTCATGCGTAAATATACTGAATGGGACATCGTCAAGTTTTTAGAACAATGCAACCTGAACACATTTGGAAAAAAAATAGAATGTTATCTTTTGTCTCTAGAAGAAATTGTGCAAAAGGAGAAAGGTAGAAGGAACTTAAAAGCAAGAGAACTCTTAAATGATTACAAAAAGGCGAGTATTGGAGTCTGAAAAAAAAATTTTTTTTAAAAATATGTGGCGGGGTAGAGGAGCTTTTGAAAAAAAAAGCTTCACTCTATCATAGTCTTCGGGACGAGCCACAAAGCTATGTTGGAGAGCAGGTGATCTTCGGGATCAGCTGATGTCAAAGTCTTCGAGACGATTCTAACATAGCCCCTCGGGGCACAGGTAATCTTTGGGATTACTTGAGGTTAAGTCTTTGGGACAACCTGAGGGACAGATAAAAATCAGATGGAATGAGAACAGATAAAAATCAGATGGAATGAGAACAGCCTAACTAACTAATTTTTCTTCTCGTGTTTTATAAACATTTCATGCCAGGGTGGCATCTACTCAGATCGCCATCGTGCGAGGAAAGCAGAGATAGAAAGACGTTCAATTGAAAAAACCCCAATTCGGATCTACAATTCCAATATCACAGGAGTTAGAACCTTTAAAGGTGGGATGGAAACCATAAATGGAGGAATTTTTAGTGTTAATTTTTCAGAAGCCATTGATGATTTGCCTAAAAAAAGAGATGGAAAAGAAGAAATAGCAATAATAAAAAAAGTGAGTCCAGTTCTTTACGTTTGTCTAGTCTTTTATAAAGTTTTTTTAGCTTATTTATACTTTTGCACATGTTTATATTTTAGAAAATGCGAAAAGACAACGAGGTAAATGTTGATGATAATGAAAATCTTCAAGATGTTTTAGAAGACGAATCTTCTGAGTTTGAAATGGATGAAAATCAATCAAATGTTAATTCTAATGAAGAAGATGGGGTAGAAAGTGAAGAATATGAGAAAGAAGATCAGGAAAGTAATGAAAACGAAAAAGAGACTTGTGTTAAAGTTGATAAGAATGCATTTCGTCTAGCATTTGAAAAAATACCAGAATCATCTAAATTAAAATTAACTTCTGGAAAAGTAGTTGAAGACATACTTTTTAATTACGTAAAGGATCATGATTATGAACAGTTAAGTATTTAAAAAAATTTGATTGTTTTTCTATAATTCAAAATACTAACACTATATATATTTTTTTAGTCATGCTCATTCTTATATTATAAACTGTGATGATCAAGAGATGAAAGCGTTGTTCAATAGCGAAGATTGGATGGAATTGACCAAAGATCATTTAGGCACTCCTGCGGTTCCAGTAAATATTGCTACAGAAATTGCAAAATATGGCAATAAAGATTTGAAAGAATTACGTAAGGCAGTAATGACATCCTATCTGCCGGATGGTATTTCTTATGATAATGATCAACACTACGACTTAGAATGGATTCAAATGGCAATTAGAACTATAGTGGGTCTATATCAAAATGATAATTCTCCTTTAATACAAAATCATTACGAGTATTGGTATACTATTGCTTTACTTGGAACTTGTATAGATACTGCATTTAGAGATGCAAAAATGGGAACAGATGTTAAAAGGTTTTCTTTTATTATTTTTGATTACTGGTGCAATCAAATAATTAAATTATTAGTTTTCAATGTAATTTCATTTGTAATTTTTTACAGATCAGACGCTCCATCATATGCGAGCTCAAATAGAAAGAACCGTATTAAAAAAGGCAAAAGAAAATTGACGGGAAGAAAAATAGATGGCATTGTTTATTTAATAGAAAACTTACATGAGATGGGAGCAATTGAAGGTGCAAGATCTTTCGCTGGAGTGCATGATAAAAAATATCTTCAAGAATATTTTAAAATGCCCAAGACATTACGAGATATGCTGGCAGATTTAATTATAGCTGTTGATTATGATGTTGGTAAAACGAATAAAATTCAAGTTTTTGGAATTATACATCTTGGACTAAAAATACAATTCAGCAGGCTGTGGAGAGCGGGTGGATCGATAACCATCTTCAAAAAAGATTTCCCACTATACGAAGTGCCAAGTAAATTTTCTATCGATAAATTTAAGATTTTCTTAAAATTTTTAATTTCAATATATCAATATAAGGTAAAAAATTTACATTTTGTTTATTTAGTATTATTTCTTCTAACCATTTCAATTTTATTTAATACAGATCATATTAAAAAATAATATACAAGTTCTATATATGGAGAAAGATCCAGAGGAAGATGATCCAGAGAAAGGCATTTTATTAAATGAACTTTTAAATGTTGGTCAACAACAAATACCACCTCCAAATACTATTATTAATCATTTTGCGGATAGTTTTGGAACTCCTCAAAAGCCAAGACAGCCAAGACAATATATATACAGTCAAACCAAACTTTTGGGAACAAATAGGATCTAATTTTAATTTTAGTAAAATGTTTATTTTGAGATTTTTTTTTTTTGTTGTAAATTTTTTTTGAAGAATTTTCTGGTTGTTTTTTTGATTACTCTTCTTACTCTAATTTTTCACGACTTAATTAAAATTCGGTTATTATTGTTATAATAATAAAATAAAACAAAATTATTATTCCAAACAAAAAAAATTATTTAATGATTGTTGTACTGATGTATTATTCTTATGACTTAATAACTTCTAAAAGTACGAATGCATTTTAATTTATTGTCACATACATTGAAACCACTTAGAGGATATACTTTAATGAATCTTCGACGCCCACTATAGTATCTGTGATAGAAATGCCTGGAATAGAGGTTTCACCCCACTGCTCATTTATGAGATTTTACTGTAAGATGAAATTCGTTCTGTTTGGAGGAATCTGTATTTTTTCTTAGCACTATATCCTATTTTTATATCTTCTATCATATAAAATATAAATATATTATTCGTATTTTAGATTTTTGTGAACATCTACGTAAAGTTTTATGAATTAATGTTACCACCAATAAAAAAATTACAGTGAATTTTTTCTAATTACTATGTATTGTATAGTTTAATATCATTTAATAGGGTTGACTTTATTTATTTTTTCATTTTATAACAGCTCAACTGATTTGATTTTCCATATTCCCTTAAGCAAATATATAAATTAAATGTAATTGGTATATATATTCATTCAATTATTTGTTTTTTAAAATATGTATATTCTTCTTCATGATAGCTAAGGTTATGAACGAACCCCGTTTATCATGAGTGCCGAAAGGTGAAACCTCCTACATAGTGTCGAAACTGTCGAAATGTCGAAATGACTAAAACTGTCAAAGTTGTCTAAACCATGGCTGACTTTTTTCGTAGTTTGGCATAATTATCAGTAAGATTTTAATATCAAACAGACAATTTTTCACACTTACTGATCCCCACTATAGTGATGGCATATTTTTGTGCACCAGACTCCAAGGAAAAAAATATATAATGCAATGTCATAGCGACATTTACAAATCTCATAAGAGCAGGACAAAATTTCACAATGTCCAAATCATTTATTTCTAAAATTTGAGCAATTACCATCAAATCCAAGTTTAACTCTTGGGCAAAGAAATAGAGAATTAAATATTGATAATAATAAATTTTCAATGTGTATGTTTAACTACTTATTGAAAGAAGAAATTATTTGTGGTGATTATTGGATTTTCCATATTACATTGAACCTATTACCTAAGTACAAGACTTACAAGATAACCTACAACAAGGTAAGTCCCAACATCGCAATGTAACTCTTGTTGTGTTTCTGCAATATACTTTAAAAGTATATTACCGGCTCTACTTGCATCTCTGTCAATGATAGATTTGCAAGCAAAGTTCACACACTTAAAATATGTAAGAAAAATGCTATATAGTAGTAATAGGATATTAATATCCAAATGATCCGTACAAATATTATGTATTTTTGTAATGTTAAAATAATATTTTTATCTTCATCATTTTCATTTAATTGAAACACCGATACTTTTTTCAATTTTTAATACATCAAGTCAAAATCTGTCTTCAGATGAAGTAAGTGAATATTTAAAAGAAGGTGAGATTGAATTTATTCTAGTCCATTCGATTGACGGAATTACAAAAAAATCCAGGTACCCTCTTCTTGCAAAGCTTGCTTACCAATCACTTTCTGTCTCAGCAACTTCAACGCCAAGTGAAAGATTATTCGGTCATGTAGGGAATTTATTAACTGCTAAGAGATCACATTTAGATCTAGAATTATTTAAACAAATGTTGTTTTTAAAAAGAAATGCAAATTGCGTTAAATTTATTCATCTACTGAATTAATTTCAATTTGAACATATGAATTATCAAAATTATTTAATTTTAATAATATTTCACTAATACTAATACTAATCTAATACTAATATCATTGGATTATCCGTTCAATCTGTTCAATCCACGAATCATCTGGATCACCATAACCAGTTCAATTCTATGGATTCTATGGATTATCCGCTCAATCCGACGCGTGTATTCTTTGAGAAATTACTGAACAACAGATTAATTTTTAGAGGTAAATGACGGATGAACGGATGACAGATATCTGCAGATCACATCAATAGACTAAACATAAAAAGAAAGATCATGACATGGCAAATAACAACCAAATTTGATTAGCAAAATTTGTGCGCAAATCGAATTTCATCGGACCAGGATCGACAGAGCAATAATTAATAAATATTTTTAAAATATCAAATTAATTTAAATATGAAAAATTCGTCATCAAACGATTCAATCATCGAAACGAAAGCATCCAAAGCATCAAAGTAATAAATAATCATTAATGTATTTTTCTAATACGAAAGAAAATTTTTTAGTAAATTTTCAAATCTTTAATTTAGTGGAATGATTTTCAGACTTTATTTATATATTATTCTTATAATATTGGTTCCAATTGCAACTTATTACTTTGCATTGAATTATATATTTGAAGGTAATTAAATCAATCAATCAATCAATCAATTATATACATTTATCCAGATTTACTAATTAAATGATTATATATATATATTGATCAATTAATTAAAGAACATGATACAACAAAAGCAGCAATTTCAGTTGTTGTCGTAGTAAATGCTTTGTTACTTTCATTTTGGGTTTTTGCTATTTCAGAAGATTCAAATAACAATAATAAGAATATAAAATCATCATCATCACAACAAAAACAAATGAAAAATGAATAAAAAACTAATTACAAACAATAAAACAGGAGTCTTTCCAACCAACGATTTTGCAAATGTGCATCATCCAGTTGTATAAAAAATTTCCGTAGAGGTAACAAATTAAAGATTTATCTTCTTTTATCATCATTTATTATTATTATTTAGCCCTTGTAATTTAAAAATAATAAATTCTTTTTGATGTATGTAATTCAATATTTTTTAGTCATTAAAGCAATGTTTCAATTGCAAGTTAAGGTTTCAGTAATTTATATTAAAGTCTATTGGGTTAGTCAGTCAAATTACCATACAAAAAAAGATTGTTTGTGTGATCAAGACATTAACTGCTAATTATCCAATTTCTAAATTTTTATTGCGATTTAATTTGTAAAAAGGAAAGCATATTCATGCTTAATGAATTAAATGTACATAATGAACGTTTAATCATGTCCTTCCTTCTTTGTGTTTATATACTTACAAAAAAAAATTTATTAATAAAAATTTATAATGTCAAGGAATGTAATCAAGAAACTTTTTTTTATGAATAATAATAATTATATAATATTATGGAATAATAATAAAAAATAAATTTAAATTTTTTTGATTTTCTCTAATGTTTTTTTTTGCCTTTTTTGGTTGTGACAATTTTAAATGTTCCAACACCACCATTACCAGAATAATCATCTTTAACATTCAAAATCCCTGGCCCTGTTTCTTTGCTTGATCTACCTTCGGAATGATTAACACCTGAACCGACTGAGTTAACATCTGCTTTTCGCCTTTTAATAAATTCATCAGCAAATCGTCGCCCATCTAACGATGATGAATGTGCATATATGATATCTTGTATAATTTCAATGGTTGCTGGTGGTGGGTCAAGTGGAAATGTGAGCAACATTTGTATACAATCATCAGCTGTCAAACATGAATAAATGAGAATGTTAGCATGTGTATAAATAAATATTTAAAACAAATATAAAATGATCCAATATATTATATCATCATACCATTGGCATCATTATTTAATCCACGTAAAGCTTGTCTACACCATTTCAAAAATTCATCTGAAGGTGGGCGTAGCGTATTAATATTTTCCGAAGAAATATTTCCTCCTCCTGTGGAACTTGCGCTATTAGATTTAGGAGCACCTTTTGTTGTACTTTTATTGGCATCTTTCTGTTTGACTGATTGGCCACTTTGAGGTCTAATTATAATCAATCAATCAATATTTTATTATAACACTGAAATGATATATATCTTATATAATAAAATCAAATATTTTTAATTTGTATATAAAATACCTAGAACTATTCTGTAAAACATTATTTCCTTTTTGAAATTCAACTGTATCCCATGCTGATGTTGAATCCTTTGAAGTAATCGTAGTGTTGGTCGTATTATTTGATTTTGTCAACCCATTATGAGTTGTAGCATTAGATGTCGTATTTACTGAGGTCGAAGCTACTGTTGATGCTCTATTAGATGATTTGCTAGCAACAGTAATCCAAGGTGTAGACACTGTATTTGTATTTGTGTTTGTAATCGTCGTCGTCGGTGTTGGTGGTGGCTTCTATAAATTAATAAATAAAAATCTCAATCACGAAATTTTTTTAAATGAGTATTTATTTCAAAATAAATTTTACCTTAACAACAACACTACCCACCACTCCAACCGCTCCACCGGTTGTCACTGTATCAGCATAACGTTTTCCGATGCTACTTTGAACAGTTGTGTGACTGACAGTATTAGTTCCATGTGAATTTTGTTGTTGCATTTCACGTATTTTGTTTTTTCTTCTTCTAATAGCTTCTTCTTCTTCCTCTTTTTGAATTTCTCTAAATGTCTTTTTTGGTGCATTAGTACTGGATTGCCAGGCAGGTGTAGTAATAGTAGGCGAAGTTGATGATGAAGACGAATTTGATTCATTAGATGATGAAGGCACAGTGATTCCCCAACTTGCTGTAATAACCTCATCTTTGCTTGCAGTAGCATTTGAACTGATGTTGGATGCTGTAGATGTTGTAGCAGTAGAAGCAGTAGCTGCTGCCGCTGCCGCTGCTATAGCTTTACGTTCTGCAGCTTTACGTGCTTCCACTTCTTGAATTTCTCGTAAAGATGGTGCTTTGTGAGTTGTTGAATGTTCTTCATCTTTAGCCCATGGTGCCGGTGAAGATGCATTCACTGGACTATTGTTTGACCAAGCATTACCTGACATTTTTTGAGTTTGTGTTGGTTTTGGAAGAGCACTATTATTAATATTGTTAATATTACTATTATTGGTGGGATAAACTGAATTAATGGTCGCCTTTTCTTTTTCTTCTTTTTGCTTTTTACGTTCTTCCTCTGCTTGAATTTCACGGAATGAAGGCTTAATATATGATTTTTCTTTTTGAACAGGATCAGTCTTTAACACTTCTGGTTTATTTTTAAATAATGATGATTCCTCGGTTTTATTTTCAACGACTGTTTTATTACTATCATTGTTATCATCATCGTCATTATAACTATTATTATGACTATCATTATAATTATAATTATCAATATCTTCTGTAATATTATCAACAACAGTCTCAACGTTTCCAATAATTATATTATTCTCTATTTTTGAATCGACAATTTGTCCATTACTTATCTCATAATGTTGTTGATGTTGTTGATTATGATGAAGCTGTTGCTGCTGCTGATCCTGCTGCTGATCCTGCTGCTGCTGTTGCTGCTGTTGCTGTTGCTGCTGTTGCTGTTGTTGTTGTTGTTGCTGTTGCTGTTGATGGAACTGCTGTTGAATAATTTGCTGCTGGTGTTGCTGGTGCTGCTGAAGTTGCTGAAGTTGCTGTTCATTGGAACGAGGTTGTAGTTGTTCTATATGAGAAGTAGTGTGTGGTAACTGTGTTAAAGGAATATTTGGTTCTTTTCTAACACCAAAATATTCAATCACATCAGTTGGTGGAATACGTGAAGGTGTAATGCCAACATTAGGCGCAATGACACTCCATGGCGATGGAGGTGGCGGTTGTTGTTGATCCGTTGTATTATGCCATCCGGAATTTCTTGTCAATGCATCAATAAATGTTCCGGTAGGAGCGTTGGCTATAGGAGCAGAGACAGGCCCAGATATTCCAACATAAGTTTGTTGTTGCTGTTGCTGCTGCTGCTGTTGTTGTTGTCGTATAAATGTATCAGAATAAGGATGCTGGTTTTGCTGTAGCTGCTGCTGTTGTAATTGCCTTTGTTGCTGCTGCTGTTGTAGCAACAAATATTGTTGTTGTTGTTGTTGTCTTTCAATTTGTGAGGACAACGCTCGTTGATGATCCAAATATCCTTGTGGAGGAGATGTGCCGTAGTTTGTTGTGTTAGTTGGTGGTTGCATACGGGGTGATAGGTTACCTGCATTTGAATTGAATCCTTCTGTTGCCGTTACCCATGCATTACTATTATTTGTAGTAGATGTAAAATCACCCCAACCATTTGTAATATCATTTCTCCCGAAAACACCACCAAATTGATACCGTTCAAAAGGAGTATTGGGAACAGATGTTGTTGTCGTAGATGCTGTTGTAGCTGCACCAAACGGATTAAATCTCTGTTGATGATCCATAAATAATTGTGCAGTACTCGGTGAATTAGGCGCAACCCAGTTACGTTGAAATGGATCATTAACTAATCTTGATGTATTATTTGCAGTTGCGATTGTTAAATTAGGCCGATTAACAATTACAGGTGCGGAAAATGGTCGATCTTCATCATTAGTTTTTCTAATCAATGTACCTAATGGTTCAAATGTCTGATCTTCAACTCTTTTAACCAACAAATTAGTTCTGAAGAAACCACCTTTATACCAATCATTCATCTCTTGACTAGTGAATGGACCTAAAATTTATTGGTAAATGTTAAATAGAAAAACGCACATTAATTCAATCAGCTAATTTAATCAATCCATTAACAGATTTTAAAAATAAAATTAAACATTGAAATATTATTAACCTTGTATATTGCCAGTTGGATCACGATATAACCATTTAGAATTTGGTTCTACAGGAAGTTTCCTTGGCTCAGGATTTATTGCTGCATTAGCAAAAAGACTAGTCACCCCATTAGCTGCATTAATGATAGAATTCGCAGAAGAATATTTAGGATTCTTTGCAGTAGGGGATAGTGGAGGAGAATTACCACCTATGCTTGGATAAGCAAATGCTTCTTTCAATACGTCATCATCCTGGTCTGGGTCAAGATGATGTGACAACAATAGTTTTTGAGGATGATGATGTTGTAATAAATGCTGTTGTCGATGTTGATGTTGGTGACTTTGTTGATGTTGTTGCAAAACTTCTTGACGATCTTGAAAAAGTTGTTGTTGCTGCAACACATGTTGTTTTGGTTGCTGATGATGGTGAAATTGTTGTTGTTGAAGTTGCTGTTGTTGCTGTTGTTGAATCTGCTGTTGTTGTTTTTGTTGCTGCTGTTGATATTGTTGTAGTTGTAGGAGTTGCATTTGTTTTTGTTCATGTTCCTGCTTTAATTGTAATTTTAAACTTTGCTCTTTATCTTGTTGCTGTTGTTGCAGATGCAACTGCAGCTGTTGTTGTTGTTGCAACTGGAATCTCCTTATCTCTTCGTTATCCTTTAAGAGCTGTCGTTCCTCCTTTTCTTTTTCATCTTGTATACTTAATTGATTTAAAAATTGTTGCTGCTGCTCAATCAATAAATTATCGCGACCGTTTTCTGATTCAACGTCATCACTGGTTTCATTTGATTCTTCGAGTGTTTTATTTAGAGCTTCTCGATTCGAATGTTTTTGCTCAGGCGAATCCAAATTATCATTTCGAATTTGTTCGATCACTTGCAAAGTGTCATTGTATTCATTTTCAGCCTCTTCTTGTTGTTGTTGTCGTTGTTGTATAGTTTTCCTAGTGTAAGGATTCTGATTCTCAGGCGAAGAGGATTGAGTTTCAGATAATTTTTGTTGTCGTTTATCCTCTATTTCCTGTTGCACCATTTCATCTTGCTGCTGCTTTTGATGATGTTGGTGGTAGTGGTGATAGTGGTTAAATTTTTCTTCTGAAAACTCTTGCAGAGAAGGTTTCAGTTCCTCTGTGGAAAAAGTTCTCGAACTATTTTCTTCTTTTTCATCGTCTTCTTTTGGGGAAGAGTTATGTGCAAACTTATCATGTACATCTGTCCATTCTTTTTTGTGTAGCAGGACATCACCATTTTGAGAAATTTTATTAGAAGATGTCGAATTTTCTATTGGGGCCTTCTTTTCAAACTGCATTGAGAAAAAATGAAATGTGACTCTTTGTCACATTGATATATATATATATATTTGAATAGGAATCATCTACCAACCTCTTGTTCTATTTTTTTGGCACTGTCGTCACCCTCTTCTTCATAATCATAATCATCATCATCTATCTTAGATTTATCTAATGCATCATCATCTGTAATACCTCCCGGAATTCGAAAGACACCATTACTGTCAAAAGTACCAACAGTATGCCTGGTGACGCCATTCCATACCGGATCATCTGTATTCGTTGTTGTATTCGTTGTAGTAGTAGTCATTTTTTCTGTTGTGATAGATGATGATGATGTTAATGATGCTCGGGTAGGTCGACTATTACGTGGACTCGTTCGACCATTATTAAGTACGCCCCCTATAATTCCAGTAAAACGATCGTTTTTTGGCGAGGTCAATGCTGTGGAAATGTGTTTTTCTCCACGAGGGTAAGGTGGCCTTTCCCTTTCTGTACGTTCACCACCTGTGATGGTCCCACCTGTGGCATTAGAGATAATACGACGAGTAAGATCACTATTAACAGAAGTACCTGACAATAACTAAAAAAGAAATAATGTGCATGCATATAACAAATGAATTTTGTTTAGTGAAATTAAAAAATTTTAATTTTTAAGAATTTCCAATTTATTTAATTGAAAAAGATTTTCATAAATGAAAACAGCCATATAATCATTATATACCATTCATTCATTCATTTATAAAATACCTTTTGTTCTTGTTCCGTTAGTGCTATTGTAGCCATGGGCTGTAATGGTTCCTCGCTTGTAACATATTCATGTCTTTCAAACTCTAAAGGTAGCCCTACAGGCTTATATAGTTTAAGCATGTATTCTTTAGAATATTTAAATGGATTCAAAGCTGAATCGTTTGAGCCTGGTACTTCAGATTTTTCGGAAGTCTCGTTGATAAGACGATTTGTAAGTGAATTATTACTAGCGGCGGCCACTGAAGACCAAGAATATGTATTTGTCGTGGTGGCGCTACTATTGTTATTATTGTGAATGTTATTATTGATTGAATTAATATTATTGTTGCTACTATTAAAGTTATTCGTTGCATTGGTAGTGACATTATTATTATTATTAGATGACAGTAAAGTTGGTGAAGTTGCACGATTCATATCAGACGTTGGAGTCTTTGGAGGGTAACGTCTCATCCTTTAAAATAAATTTTTATTTATTTTGAAACAATCAATAAATATAATGTGTATATATATATATATATATCTTGGAATTTATTTATGGAAATCTAACCAACTCAAAATTTTTTTTTAAAAAAAATGGAACATACCACTCCGGTCCAAAATTCATTGTGTTGCTTGTTGCCATTGTAAGTTTTAAAGAGTATTTTGATATTGTTGATGTTTTGAATGTTTACTAAAAGTTTTTTAGTAATAAAATTTGTCTTAAAAATATATATTAATATTATTTATTATTTGGGGGACACATTACAACAAAAACCAGAGAATGATTAAAATTTCAGGGGTATAAATATCGTTACACTAATATGTGGCTCATTCTTCCCTAAATAAACATAAAACGATCGACATTTCTTTAATATTAGCTTACGACACCCATAGTACTTTTTTCTTTCTTTAAATATGATTGAACAAAAAAAAATTTTTAATGTAATGGAACAAATCATAGTACAACTTTCTATTCAAAGGTGATTTTTGTAGAAAAATAATTGCCGAATTTGGTTAGCACCCTGATTTTATTGTGTTCGATTCACTCATTCATCAATTAAATTTTGCAAACAATCAAAACATCAAGCAATCAACGCACAAGGATAATTGGAAGTTGTTACAATAGTAACACTAATATTTGAAGAAACTTTTGGTGCACCGTTTGTGATTTGCTCCTTTAATTTCTGACGTTGCCATTCTTTATTCCTGACCTGTCTGTACCCAGCAAACACTAGTGGTAGCATTGAGAATATTCACGATTATGTTTGTTAGTGAGTATCAGCTATTAATGTTTTTTTATCAAGCTTTCGGTTTTTGACATCTCACCATACAGTTATCATTTTAGAGTCTGTACAACTTTTATTTCTCTGGGAAGGTAAAATATTTATGGTCGTGAAGTTCCCGTTTATTTATTTCATAGAAAAGACCCTTTAAAATCGGGTAGGAATATAGGTGTTGGATGCAGGGCTGACTGCGTAAAGAATTAAAATCCTAATTTAGTCTTGATTAAAATTGACTAAACTTGACTTAACGTAATGATTTAATAGTTTAGTCAGTTTAGCTAAATACTCATTTAGGGTTACGCGGACCAGCCTGGTCGGAAAAAATTTGTTGAAAAATAATGATCAGCTGATAAAAATTAAAGACTAATTTAATACTGAAACCGATTTGCAATAAGACTATCAAGAAGAAATTTGCATGACCCTAAATTCAAAAAAGAAATGAAAATGATCTTCACTCAAAAAATTTTAAATGAATATTCATAACTCATAAATTTTATTATGTACGTTTTGCGTAATTTAACAAAAATATTAGATCTACAGATTCTTTTGTCCAAGTAGTGTGTTTTTTTAACATCGTCAATTATACCATCCATGATTGGGTTTTATTTGGAAGATTACTTGGCTAAATCGCCAGAATATTCGTACCACAGAGTAATAAGAGTTTCGACACTTTAGAGTAAAATACAACTGGGATGCGTTTGGCAGGCTATGGAAACAATTTTTTCCGTAAAGATTCAATGGTAGGTGATGAGGCTCAGACGAGGCTCAGATGTTGTGTAAGAAAGAGTATGGAATCGACACAACTGTTAAAACATTTCAGAAATGGTGTGACGACAAGTTCTGAAGAATTGCTTTCAAAAGAACCAGTGGCTTTTATATTATCTCTATAGACCTTTCAACTCCCATCCAGATACCACCTGAAAACGGCAAAGCTCTTGACAATATTGCATTTGCCCGGGCAGGATTATATTCATATATCGAAAACCCTTGCATTATTATTTATTGTATCTTAGAATTGGATGATTATGTCAAATTAATAACAGAAGGACAACCCGGGTTTATTTTGTCACACGACATCACACGACACATTAAACAGGCGTGACTTGGAGTAACATATTTAAAAACGGAATCAATTCAAGTATTAATGTGCCCAAGATTCGAGAACTGATGTCTAAGCAATTGGAAAAATACGTCAAAATGTTTGCTTGAGAGGAAAGGTTCCAATAAAAGTATTTTAAATTTTGAAAACTAACATTTTGTAGCAACTTTTCTTCGACGCTCGTTCTTTCAGCAATGTTTTGGGAGTAGCAATCCAGTTTTCGGTTATCCTTTGTCACTATATGGTTTTATTGTAAATACCATTCAGAATAATGATGCCTTTTGAAATATACGTGTCAAAAAGAAAGATGTTGAGACAAGAATAATTTTTATCATATGATATGATAACATTTTATGCGGATGAGCAATGGAGATTTTGTGGGATCTTATTAACATATCGGTATCAAAATCTTTGACCTATGAGAAAGTACAAAGAAATGATTCAGTATGCAAAAGGCAGTAATTATCAATGTTTACTATGAATTAAAAAAGGTTCAGGAACAACAACCGGAATCTATACAATGAAAGAGTCTCTCTGACCAATAAAATGGCATAGCAAATTGTTGGCTACTCTCCAAACATAATGATTTCAAAATTTAAAATTATTACATTGTCAATAAAAAACACCAGTGAACTTTATTTTTTAACATAAATATAAATTCATCAAATTAATTACAAATTTTTTTTAAAAAATAAAAAAGTCTCGATTCCACCCAAAAATTCGACTTTGAAAAACTGAAGCAAAGAGAAAAAATCAAGTTGAATAAACTTAAACGATGTTTAAATACATAACTTCAATTTAATTCTCTCGATTTTCTTTTACCTTCAAATCAGCAATCAACCCATATTATTATTCAAAATAAAATATTTGAAACCACTAAATTTTTTTTTTCATATTTAAAATTAATAATTTGGTTAGGTGCTAGACATATTATTATTGATAGGTTTATTGGGGGAATTATCTTCTAAACCTGAAAAATATAAAGCATTTCATTATGTTGCTTAATCCTTTTTTGTTAATAACATCTATTCTTTCGTTTCCTATATCTGGATTTTTTTTGTGCGTAAATGGTCACCAAAATTTTTAAGCCCTGTAAATTTTTTTATTTATTATAAATGGGGACGTGCGGCAAAAAATTTTTTATCATTCATAAAAAAAAATCATTGCTGAAATAATAAATTGAATTAATCAAAAATAATGTTAGGCTATGTATGTGGCACATATCAAATAAATAAAAAATATTTGGTTTTTTTTTTAATCTCATGCATTCATGCATGATTATGATTTTTGATTACGATCATTCCTATTTGGTTGCACTAATCGTTTTTCTATTAATAATTCAAACTCTATGGATGATTCTAACTTGTATAATAAATCAATATATTATTACGATTTTGTTCTCGTTTTTCTCGTCCTCGTCCTCGTCTTCATTCTTGATTTCTATCAAGATGACAATCTTGAGATATAAACCAAATACCTTTAGCTTCTTTACCAAAGTCAACAAAATTAATAAAAATCATGTTAATAGACCTATAATTAAAATTTTCATCTAATATTGCTTGTAGAAGATGCATCAAATTACCAATTTGATGGGAAACATGCCGCGGAAATTGGGCGTGATAGTTTCAAATGAGCATAAACTACTCACCCATGATCCACACATAATATTAATATGGAGCAAAATGAAAATGTAATTAAATTCGTTAAATGCCATTTTCTACATACTAGAGATAAATGAGGCAGCAATCCCTCTTCAGTTTTGTTTTTACTTTTCCAAATGATACAAGTATTACCTCCGTAAACATAAAAGAATTATAGCAATATTAAAAGTATTTTAAAAAAGAATCATTATTAGTTTCTTATGAAGCATGTAATACAAACACAAACATAATTTAATGCACTTTTTACTCATAGTAATAACAATTGTAGAAGAGATAAATCAATTTGTAAGGTGGTCAGTTGATGATGATGGGAAAGAACAATTAATTACACAATAATTACATAATAAATTTATACCTCAGTATTAGTAATATATATATAAATTAACAAAAATCAATAACCATAATAGCAATAATATGTATAATAATAAATTTTCCCTTTACTGAACATCATTTAAAATACAACATTGAATTTTTGGAAGACAAACATCATCGTTTTAACATCATCTCTAACAATGCAACCAAACAAATTCCTAGCATCAATATCAAATGGACAATAAGTTAATGGGGCTTGATGTTGACGGTGAATGAATTTTCTAGTTGTATTTAATTTCAATAAGCGATGGTAGTAGTAACTGTAACACTGGGAAAATCCTGGGTTTGAAATGATCATGTCACCGAAGGTGATTAATTCAAAATTTTTACGTAAATGACGTCAGTTGCGTGATTTATCATGTGTTTGCTATGTAACACATTGCACAGTATTAATACTAATTGCATTTTTCGCGTTTTTTTCTAATAAAACAAAGTGTTTGCTTCTTATTTAACTGCACGAATGTTTATATATTTGTTTTTAAACTATATAGTCTATTTATGAACATTTTAAACGAGAGGGATCAGACAAGTTATAACAATCAAGAATTCTTTCAAATGCTTTGCGAAATACTAACAAATGGACGAGAATTTTTAAATGATTGGTGTGGAGCAGTCGGATACAACTATTTACTTGAATCTTTAGATGATAAAGATAAAATCGAAAAGGAAGCAAGTGAATTTTTAGAAACAAAAAAAAATAAACTATATTCTAGATCATCACTTTAAGAATGCTGTTGCTGGATACCTCTGAACGTCAAAAAAGATTGGAATGAACATTTTCCAAAATTAAATGGTATTTTAAAAAAATAAGGCATAGGTGAAGCTAAACCATACGATGCTTTAAATGACAATGGTTGCTCTCCAAATAACCCAATTGGTTTAATTTATCGTGGATATGTTTGCTTATTTCACAATTTGAGGATACAGAAGATGATTTTATACTAAAAAAGTATCATATAAAGGATGATAAAGGTGATATCGAAAGAAGGCAGACATCTCGTATTATTTCTTTTCCGAAAGATCCATCTGATGTTAATGGTCCAAATCATGATATAAGATTATATTTTTCTAAACGTCCTTCTCATTACAAATATCCAATGATGTAGTTAGTGGTGAATCTAGTGGATCTGATGTGATTAGTGTATTTCCAATGAATCAGGAGATGAACTCAATGTAGATGATGAACTTGATGTAGATAGTAGGCTTGATGTGGATAATGAACCCGATATAGTTAATGTACATGGCGAGTTAACACATTTTCTATTGTTAGCGAATATTATATTCAAAGTATATTATTCGCTACAATAAATTGTAATTCAATTGCAAAAAAAATATATTATTGGCATTACATTTAAAAAAAATTTCCAATTTACCCTTCGTTTACAAGAACATTCAATGATATTACAAACAATATTGAGATTCTGAAAAAGTTATGATCAAAAATTTACTATAAAATTGTATAATCCATAATAGATAAACTTATTTTTTATTGTATATTAATTAAATAGTATTATTTATTATTACAGTCAACCCCTCTAAGTGCACTCTCCTTGGGAACATATCACTATCACTCATGCGTACATTTAGAGAGGGTATATATAGTGCGTGGACATAGAGAGAGGATTGACTGTATATGTATGTTGATTTCTTTTATATTAGTTAATTGCAATTTTATTAAAAAAAATTACTACATTGCGTGATTAGTTGTTTAGTAACTAACATTTAATACGTTACATAGAAAATGCATGATAAAATACTATTACTATTATTAATCTTGCTTATTGATAATGATCACAGGTAGAATGATCTTTGATCGAGAATCATCCGATTGGTTATTAGTTAAATTGATAACCGATTTCTATTAATTAGTATTATATTTATAGAATTTCAATGTGTATCTGATTATATGTGTGGACGGTATATTCTGATTCATTGATTTTACATATTTATTACATTACATTATTAAATATTAAAATTTGTTGGTATTAAGGGTTTTTTCATATAGTTTGATAACAGGTTAATCCGTCAAAATAGCAAGTATTATTGGATAATAAGATTTTATTTAATTTGGAGGATGAGTTGTTCAAGTTATGATTTATTTCTTTTTTTTAAGAACATAATGTTTTTAAAAAAATCAGTTTGCATGTTAATAATTTACTAGCATCTGAAAAAAGTCTTTCACTTGGTATAGATGTTGCGGATTTGTTAATGGATCGTAACACTGCTACAATAATTGTCCAGGTACAATAATTCCTTTAAAAAAAGGATTATCACCACACTAAAAGAAATTCCACTGCACACAAAAGCTCTTGCGAGTGCCAAAATAATTTCCAATTCCTCTTTGATTATTATTTCCAACTCTCTTTCTCTTGCTACTTGTAGAATTGGTCCACATTTATGGACTTGCGTAATTTTTTTGCATAATTTTAATTTAGTATGTTTTAGAAACGTGATCCTCAATCTGGATATCTGTAAAAAAAATATGTTCATATTCAGATTGATGGATAGCCGTTTTAAAAGATTGTTCGATATTTTGAAGCATCTGCTATCTCTTTATCATCTTTTGCGTTTGGTCTCGTGCCTTATATGTAAACCAGGGTTCCATTGGTGTAACATTTTATACAAATTTACAATGGATCATACCAAAACTTATTGGTATCAATGGATCCAGTCTATTATCACCCTTATGTAAATTAATTGAAACTTGTTTGCATCAAAAAGCAACGTGGAATACCTATTACAATATGGAACAATAAAACTAATAAAATTTTAGTGAAAAGTCTCGATGGCAAACATGTCTTCAAAGCAAACGTACCATTTTTTTTCGTCCTTCTTAACAATACTTTCCAAGTTATTAATTTTTTGTTCTCAAAAAAATTCGCGTTCATTTTCATTCAAATTACTGAATGTTTTTTTGTTGTTTCTTAGGTATCTTTACGTTTTTATCTCCATCTATGCCTTCTCCATTTTCGTTATTATTATTACTACTTCCATTTGTTATTTTTCCTTTATTTGTTTTTTTTCCCTTGGTCAGCTAATTAGATATCAAGATTTGAAATGATAAATTAATAGCGCTGGTCATTAGTAGACTTGATTAAATTGAAAAACTAATACGCTCACCATTATTTTTTCGGCATATTTAGATATTTAATATGTATATAGTAAGAAGGTGTCTATTAAATATATACTTGCTAATACTATTTTAGTTAAGATAAACGACTCAAGTATGGATGGAAGTATATAGATAAACGTCCATTTTCAGTCGTCATGATATTAATAATGTGATTTTTTTTGCGATGTTTTGAAATTTATCTTTTGCAGATAATTTACAAATTTGGTTAGAGCGCACACCCTAATTTATGCAGTTTCCAGACAATCAGATTATCGGATCAACTGTGCTTCGAAATTCTTGGAATAACCAACCCCATTCCACTGGATGGCGTATACTTACTTGCCTCCGATGTATTTCTTGACCGTTACTTCCTCAAGAGTTAATCTACATTTGGCGAGGTCTTTTATGAAATAGTTGGTGTCTTTTCGTATTATTTTTGATATATTGGAAGAAATTCAAATTTGATGGCCATTCTCCGGTTACGTAAGTAATAATTCCAAATGGATACTTTTCAAACTAATGTGAGTAAAAAAGTGATCAAGGTTATGGAGACTCTTATCCCACGCATCAAAAAATTATGCGAGCTCTGAGGTTTATGGAAACGCGATAATATCCAAAGAAGATGGGAATAGTATTTCATTTCTGCATGGTCTTGGTGTTATCATTACTTGGGCAATGATTAATCCTTTGTAAAAAGAGATATATATTTAAATAATAATACACATGATCATAACGAATGTTGTATACAATTTAAGTGACATTCAAAAAGGCTAAATGATGTTTTATTTTTTGATTCAACTAATGATGTCAACTTGAACCGAATTTAGATGATAAATGTTTTTGTCATTTAGCATTTTAGTTGTTGTAATTGTAAAACGTTATATAATTAATGGTTTGCTAAAAAGTCAAAATTGTATAATAAAGTTTAATTAATAGTTTGTGTTTAAAGTCAAAATTATAGTCTTGTGATATTCATAAAATAGATTTCTTTCCATTATAGGCCCTTGTTCCATAATTTTTATTATCAAAATGACCGAAATCTCGAGACGTTCAATTACAAGCTAATACATTAATGAAAAAAGTCAAAGTTGGTTGGAAAATATGGATTATAATACTACTCAAGATTTAATAGATAAAATGTTTGAAATGGATGGTGAAATCAATGTATAATTAGAATCACGATGATAAATAACATATATAATCAGGCTATATAAATAAATATTCTTTTTGAAGAATTTTATATAGTGTAAATTAAAGTAATAATATATACTATTACTACGACGTTTCAACATCGAATTTTTGATATTTATCCAATCAGACAAAAGCTTAACTGAAATTTAACCTGTCAAAAACTTATCAGTTAAGCTGACATCATTAGATTAGATTCAATTTTATAATGATTTTAATTGATATATATAAATACTAAACATTAACATGATAAATCATTAGAATAGATTGTATGAGAAGGCATTCCTATTCGATCTATTCTATATTTTTACTATTATTATTAATAATACTATTACTATTGTTAATATTGTATCCTCTTTCATCCATTTTTTATTCTCTCTTTATTGATTCTTGGATTGCTTCTATCATTTTTCTTCTAGGATTCATTTTTCATTGGTAGAAGTCTTTTTTTAAGTGGAGGCAAATCACTTTTTCCTTCATCATCATTTTACTAAATGAAAGCATGGATGCAACTAGTTTTTCTATCAAATAATCGCTCAAAACCCTTCCATGGGTTTCCAATTTCTTTTATCATAAGTAACTTTGTTTGGTTAATCTTTTTTTTTATTTGGATTTTTCTCGACTTTATTTTAATCAGTTTTTGATTGATTTACAGGTGTTAAGAAAAAAACGGCGGTTTGTAAAATTATATGATGAAAATTATACCAGATCTTAGGTTACAACGTATGAAATTTTTGAAAGAAATTAAAAATAATCAGATTCCTTTTATTTCCAATTGACAAAATTCTAGAAAATTTGGAAATATGAAAGTTTATATATATATATAATCTCCAGAACTTTCATTACAAGCTGGTATCTTTTTTGTTATGTATATTTTTGTGTCAGAATTATTTATTATTAAAAAATTCCGTGTTTAAATTTCAGACAAAAATTTAGCAAAGTTTTAAAAAAAGATATGAATTAACTTTACAGAAAATTGGCAATAGCAGATGTCTATTTTTTTTATTTAACAAGGTAATTTGATTTCAAACAAATCTAAATTTATTTAATTATGTTATGTAATTGTTGATATATGCTATTTTTTGTCACCGTCGTCTTTTTCTTAACACACTGCATATTATAAAGTTGATTTGTGTAAGTTTTATAGTGAAGCAAGAAATTAAACAATGGTTATTGAAGGATTTGCAACTTGGTTAGTTTGTTTGTTTTTACCCGAGAATAGACGAATTGGTGATATTTTTATAATGTTCAAACACAAGGCGGGATTATTACCTTGTTTTGATGCCAATCAAATAAAAACAACGATATATTTAAATCACATAAAGTATGTCTTGAATGGGATGTAATTTTTTCTATGGTCAAGCAAATTCAACATCGAGGGTCAGCTTTATTGATCTAAAAATATATACCAATAATACAAAGATTCTCATGTTGTGCTCATTATTCTCTACATATCACTCTGGAACTTTGTTATTATTGTTATTCGGTCTAGTCACTGGTGCATTTGACAGCAGAGAAGTGTTAACGATCATGATATTCTATATAATCAAACAAATAATCAATCAACTGCCATTTGTAACCCGAATCAGAAAATCAGAAAATCAAATAAAAAATAATACCCGTGAATACATCTTTTTCGTCATACAGTTCAACTGGGATTTCTATCGAAAGTTTTTGTATTTGTAATGAGTACATTCAGATGCATCATCTCTCCAGCAACTTGGAATACCAATTTTACTCCATCTAGTCCCGCGCTTCATTCCATCATTTACTTCTCTCTGTAACTTAATTTTATCGTTCACATTTTTAACCGATTTTTTTATATATGAATATTTTTTTCGAAAGAAGGGGAACCACCACATCGGTCACATATGTTCCTTCACTCTGTGTACATACAAAAATCGGTCTGAAGGCTGGGTTCTTCCACCCGCTACTATTTGAGAAAAAAAAAGTTAGCGTAAAAAATAAATGCCTCGTTTTTTTTATGATAAAAAGTATTTACAAGGTGCTGAAGATATCTTCCATAGAACTTCATCTGATTTCTCCGCAAATTCCTCTTGATTATCTTGCGTGGAACTTTTGTTATGAGATTAATTGGAGTTGCCAACTTTAGATATGATCTACATAATTTATTCCATATTAATATACACATTTAATATTAAAAAGAGACCTAATCTATCAATTAATGGAGTTAAAAAAATTTTATAGGATAGTTCTTGAGTTCTATACTTTTATTTAAGATCGTACAAAATATAGGACCATATTTCATTGTTAAAAAGCAATTTTTTATTGAATGTTCACTAATTTACTAATTTAACAGATACTATAGTAAATTGCAGTCATTATGTCATATTCAATAAAATGTACAAATAAATAGTATTATTATACAATTTTTATTATATTTTTCCTTTTTCAATATTATCATCATCTGAAGTATTATAAAATCCTGCTTCTCCCACCTCAACCTCCTCAACCTCTTCATCAGTTCTAATTCTTCGTTTTGTACGTCTTGGTTTTTTGATTGTTTTAGCAGTATTAGAAGCAGCAGTATTAGAAGCAGCAGTATTAGAAGAAGTAGCAGCAGGCGAAATTGAAGTGGAAATAGATTTAGCATTTTTCCATTTTTGTATATCATCATTATCAATTTCCATAGTGTCAACACCATCTTCCTTATCATCATCATCATTGCTGGTAGTATTTAATGGGTCAAGATTAATTGGAATTTGTATAGCATCACATAATTTGTTAATTTCTGATCTCATTTGCGATAAATCTATTAAATATATAAATTTCAATTAATTAATTAAATTAATAACATAATAACATGAACATGAAACAATATAGATAATATTTAAACATCCATCATAATTTTACCTTTTAACAAACTTGAATATATTGTTTCATTCTTATTAGCTATTATTATCTTTTCAATTAATTTTAACAATATTTTACCATCATCACTGTTATTATTTGCCTTTTCACTTTGCTCATCCAAAAATAATCCCAATGTTTCTATAAAACGTGTTGATGAAATATTATACCATCTTAAAAATATTGTAATCACATAATCCATTTTTTCATCCCTACTAACATCTGATCTAGAATTACCAATTAGGGCGATTAGAAATGAAATCAAGCTTTTTGTTGGTTTGATACTTTCTAAAAGTAATAATAGCTCACTTAAAGTTTCTGGGTCCTCTAATAAAAATATATTATTTATCTATTTACTTAAATTATTGTTATAACAACATATAAAAATTACCATTATTAATATAATAAACAAACCTAATGGTTCTAAACCTCTTAAATAAATTGATGAACATATTATATTTTCTAGTTCTTTTTCATTGTCACCAATTTCTGCTCGTAATAATTTGAATAAGAACATTTGTTCAAATTGGCCCCAAAATAATGAAACAGCTGTATTTGTTGTGTGTGTATATACAAAATAAAGATCAATTACACACTTATTTAATATTTATCATATTTATATATACATATATATATGTATATGTATATGGTGGTAGTAGTAAATAAAAAATAACATGTTTTTCTTCCTTTACCTAAAATGTCATCAAAATCTACTTTCCCGAATAAAAAATACTTTTTTTGTCTAAGATCATTATCCATTTTATAAACCTAAAATATAAATTAATTTGACAACAAATAAATATGTTTATCATTATGACTATTCAAACTTTGAAATAAAAAAAAAAATTGTACACTTACAAAAAGTGAATTAACCCCATGTACTACTAAATATATAAATATAGTATCACCTGTAAAATGCTCTGGCCAACTTTTTAATAAACCAGGCACTATTGCATGGAAGACATTACTGTTTAAGTTTCGAAGTAACTGTTTTTGAAAAACAATTCAATATATAAATATATGATTTATATTGAATCATATTAAAAAAATTATTATTATTATCCTGTACACACATACATGTAAATCTTTCAAAAATCTATTTTTTATTTCAGCTGCACTGTCTGCAATTTTTTCACAATCTATTTGAAATGTTGTATATTTATAATAGAAATCAATAGTTTTCTTCAGATCATCCATAATAAATCCTGGTTTATCTAATTTTAATTTACTTTATTGTAAATATAAACATATGAGTAAGGTGAATAATAAAAAAGTATCAAAAGCAATTTTTATAATCAATCCATTCATTCATTCATACAGACCTTAAACTAAAAACTAGCAACTTGGTTCTACTTTTAATCTGAAGTTCTTCATTTTCATTCATTAATAATCTATACAATTCAAAACACTTTTCCATCATCTTTGTCATATTACTAGGCTCATCTTTATTATAAAATTTATTATACATCCATTTAATCATATGATGAATTAAATTATTCTCTGTAAATTTGATATCAAGATATCCTGAATTTAAATCATCCAAGTTATATGTGTTTTTCAATTCATCAAAATTAATTGTTTGTTGTAATATAGGCCCTATTTCTTTAGGAAGTTCAATTAAATGTGGTGAAGCCAAATTTCCCAAATCCACATTCTTTTGTTTTAATATATTAACATAGAATTAATAATAAAACATAATATATATAATAACATATAAAGTGCAAATCAATTTATTACCTCTAAATATCTATTCAAAATCTCTACAAAATGTTTAGTTGCTTCACCATAATTTCCATTCTGGCAAAACTCTTTAAACAATTGTAAATTTTTTCCATACATCCATAATTTTTCAAATTGTTGTGATTTTTGTTTTGTGTGTTGGTGTAATTGTGATCGTGTATTTCTTGAAGAACCTTGTGGTTGTTGTTGTGATGTTTGTTCCTGTGTATTTTTTTGTCCAGGAACATTACTATTATTTCTATCTCTTGTAGTAGAAACATTTTGATTTGATTGAGGTATATTGTTGTTGTTGTTATTTTTATTAATAACAGCCAAGATTTCTTGTTTAGCTTCATCAAGAAGTGGTGTAATTGGTGTATAATATAAGGGAATTTCATCATCATCAGCATTATTTTTTTGGATTTGTTGAAAAAATGAAATAGCTGGGGAATAGAATGGTGTAATTCCTGGTTTTGGAGGGTTTAAGAAATGTCCCCATAGTTCCTGAAAAATATTGATGAAATGTGTTTCTGCTAATTTTCCTCTAATAGTTATCAAATCATCTATACTAATTTTATCAAAATTTTATTTTTGTGTGTGAAGTGAAAAAAAAAGAAGAAAATTTAATTCTTTTCCAATAAAAAAAAACCATAACAATAATGATGATGATAAAAATGATTGTGCAAATGATTTTCTTACCATAGTATATTTTTTGTCACTATCCAATATGCTGCAGCTTTTACATTTTCTCGGATTTCATTTTCAATTTGAGGAACAAACAATGAAATAGAACCACCTAGCCAACTAAATAATTCTTTGAATGCTAATATGTCAGTTTTAATCAAATCAAATAATAATCTAATTGATGGTTCTGATAAAAAAATTTGGTATGTTGACAAAAAAGTTATTCAAGGGTATAATAAATTAAAAAATATTATCTTTGACCAGAATATAAATATATAAAATTATTCCTTTACCTATATTTCTTATATCTTCATCTATTGTGTTTTGATCAGTACACATCCTGTTGAAACATAGCCAGTCATAAAATAAAGCTCTTCTAGTCAACTCTTTTCCTTCCCAACTGGTCTAATATTATATATTTAAAGTATATAAAAGCAATCAAACCAAATAATTAATGACATGTATAATTCCTTAACATAACATACCACTTCATTCATTAAAGCATAGATTAAAATATGTCTTTGGTCTGCTGATGATGATATTGGGGGACGATATGTAGTACACAACCACCTAATCATATCAGAAACCAAAAACCTTGGATCATTGGTGTTTCTGAAAAAACTGTTTCTTAAAAAATTGAATTTTTTGTTATATGATTGCACAGTATGCTATGTTTTAGGAACATCAAATATTAATATTAATAAATATCCATAACATACAATTAGCTTCTTGTTATTATAGAACCTTGGACAATTATATTTGAACTGGTATGCAAGAGAACATACCATTTGTACAAAGAAAATCTTACTAAAGAGGGTATCATTATATCCATTTTGGGATGTGATTTCTCTAATGTACATTTTAAAATTTACTGATCATACCCCGTTATATACATACCAGTTCCTTAAAAAATTGCCAATTTATTATACCTCTTTTTACACACCAGTTCAAATATAATTATCCAAGGATCTACTATTATAATATATATATAATCTCCTTACTTTTTCCAATAGATATGTCATGCGATATTTCATGTCAAAGGTAATTCTACTTTTGATGCAATAATCATATGATTGCTTTCTAATTGTAGTTAGAATACCTTTATAACAAAATGATTAGATTAATTCATTTATATCAAAATAAATAAATGTAAATATAAAATATAAATACCATTGAAATCAATTCCTGATAAGATTAGACCAAATTCTGGTATATTGCCTAGTTCCAATAATAATCTATATAGATCTCTGCCAATTTTGAAAATTGATGAATACTATTTTGTAAAAAAAACTATTCAATATGAAATATTATTACGATTATATTAAATAATAAATACTACTATTTAGTTACTTTTTGATCCCATATCCTCTTGCATAGTCTTACTTTCCTATCCTTCAATCCATGATTAGAATAATGTAGGTCACGAATCAGACTTGCTAATGAATAAAAGGTAACATTTATTAGCCTTTCAAACTGATATATCCATTGTCTATTATTATTAATCAAAATTTATTAGTTGAAACTTTTTTGAGATAAATAATTATTTATTAAGCAGTAATAATATTTACAGTTCTGACTCTATAAAATCCATCATAACACTACATAGCCAAATATTTTCATCAGATATATCACCACCTGATTATAATGTTTTTGTTAAATTGATTTGACTAATTGATTGATCAAAAAAAAAATACTTGATTATTTAATTATTTGCTTACCACTAATTTGGCGAAAAAATAACTCACACAGCTCATCAAGTCTAGGCAGAGTGTTTGGGTAATTATTGGCAGAGATTAATGTCTGCATCAACCAAAATATCTGTATATAATAGTAATAACAATGTTTTGGTCAATATAATTATAAATTTTTTTGGAATATTTAATAAAATAAATAAACCACCAGAAATCAATTTTTCTTTACTTACCCTTTCCACTGTTGTGTATGAATAATCTCCAATACCTCTATATATAACAATTTTTATTAATTGTTGTATAACATATTCATAACCATCTCGGTCATGAGTAACCATATGTTCATAATACTAAAGGTGTAGAATCAACATCAAAAATAATTAATGATTTGTCACAATGCAACTTACAAAAAAGATAAAATATCAATATTTTACCAAATCTCGATTCTCTTTTGTATCTGTTAAAATTCCATATAACAGTCCTGACATAATTTTTTGACGATTTTCTGGTACCTAAATAAAAATCAAAAAAATTGAATAACCAGATCTTTTAAAAAATAGCGAGAGAGGAAAATTTTATTTTTCTTAAAGATGAAAGTACTAACCATATTGTAAAATTTTCGGGTAACATCTTCATTTGATAAACCTGCTATACTTTTCATGAGCCATTCAAAGTCTTCTGATAATTCCTTTTCAATTAATTAAATAATTACATGAATTTTTTATTTCTTTTTAAATGATCGGTCGCCTATATATTTATACAATCATAATAATAAAAAACTTCATTACCTGTATTAGAGGTGGTCTTTCAATAAGTTTTGATCTTTCACTTTGATTAAACATTGTGTTAATAAATAAATAATTATAATATCGACAGCATTAGTGAGAAAAAAGTAACTTTGTGATGAGATTAAATATTGATTGAGTCGTAGAAAAAGATCGCCGGAAATTATCCCTTAGATGAACAAAAATTGATTTCCCAAATTTGGCCCGAAAAATTCATATTAAATAATAGTAATAGGTCAGTAACAAAAAATAATAATCAAGATTCGATAGAATCTCGAACATAAAACTAACTGTGACCATTGACTGGGAGAGCACTCGATAGAATATTTTAATTTACAAAAAAGTGACAGAAAATTCATTCAATATAAAGACACTTGCCGTAAATGATTAGGTTGGTAGCTACAGTGCAAATCGTCTATACTCAAAATTATGATGAAAACCTAAATATCATGTGATCCACTTGTCAGATTTTAATGATCAACTCGGCTTTAAAAAAAAGAAATCGATTTATAATAAAAAAATTTAGTCTCATTTTTTAGTCGAAGATCTTTCTTAATTTGGAAAATCATAAATTTAAAAGTTTCAAAAGATTTATTTAAGATAAAAAACAAACAAGAAATTAGATTAAAATAAAATTTTAATTTCATCATACACAGAATCAGGAACTCTCCTGTGTGATCTATACTTTTTCACTGCAAACTCAACTAATCTTCCTGAAATTCCCTTTCTATAAACATCAATATATCTCCAGCTTTTTTGTGCATAATGACGAATTGTTGTTAAGGATACTGAATTTAATGCTTCTGGTACAACTGTTTGTAAACTTGACCACTTATAATCACAATTCTTTCTTGTATAATGTTTTGCAGCTCCCCAAAACATTACTAGAATCTGAAGAATAAATTTCATCTGATAAAATAAAATCCGAGTCAGAAGAATCTGACACTTTGCTTTCTTCAAATTGGCCTATAGATGAATTGTTAGATCGATTTTTGAAAATTTTTTCTTTGAGCAATTTGTTTTATTGATAATGGCATATTTAAATGATAAAAATAAATCAAAAACGCGATATTACACGAATTTACTTAGTAACCTTATATGTAAATTGGTATTACCTTAAACCTATATAACTTGGTTAATATTGAAGATAAAAAAAATTCTAGCCACTAACTTTGAAAGCTCTAGTGTTGCTTAGTAACAATTAGTTAGAATTTTTTTAAAATGCTTTTTTAATTTATTTGTATCAAATTTGGCAACATCAATTTTTATTTTGAGTATAGACGATTTGCACGAAAAATAATTCACCAATTCACCAATCAAATCAGTGTCATATTGTAACACGAACCTTTATTGGTCGAGATATAAAAAGGTTACACGTCAGTAAAATTTCTTTTTTTAATCAAGTATTAAAAAATGTACACATTACTTAACAACCCTTTTGATTCCAATAAAGAAAGATACTTTACTATTAAAATATATGTAAAAAAAAAATATTTATCTAAACTGTTAAATGAATCTGATTCTTATGATGTAGATTAAAGTTAGAGAAGGCCAGGATGTTAAAAGTTTTAAAACTCATTCCACCATTTTAAAAGCAATATACTTGTATTTTAAAACTGTTTTTCAAATAATTGGGTTAAAAAAATTTAAAGATGGTGTCATTTTATTTGAAAAAGAAAACATTACTTGAAAAGTATTTGAAGTTCTTTTAATGTAAGGATTGTTTAACTGAATATGTTAAATTATAACAATTATAAATAAAATATCTAATACAATGATTAAAATTATTATTATTATTAAAGATGTATTTACAATGGAATTATAAATACAGATAATAATAATAAAAAATGGATTTGGCAGAATTTAATTTATACTAATTATGTTTCATCAGAGCATCAATCATTCAATTTGCTTCAGGAATATTTTAACCAAATAATTTCTGATTATCCATGATCATTTTTAAAAGCTGATATTTTTCAAGCCATTGAAAAACCCATGGTCATATCTATATTAGAAAGTGATTATTTGGCATTGAATGAAATAGATACTTGGATTTTATTACTCAATGGGAATAGGACAAAATGAAACATTGGAAAAAAAAACATATTTTGGAGTGGGACAAGAGTGATTTTAAAGAATTGAAATTATAATAGAAGACATTGTTCCATTAATAAGATTCAAAGAAAATTTCAAGAGATGGAAGAATTTGAAGTTTATAAATTAATAAATTGGAATTAAATATTTTATAGTTGATTTAGTTGCTGCATACAAAATTACTTGTGTATTCCATGTATATAAGATATATTATAAATAATCTTAATGTAGTTCTATTTTTTTCAATCGGTCATTTTTGGCTTTTACATTTGCAATAAGACCAAAAGTAAAACTATATTTTTATGAATTAGAGAATAGTAAATATTTGAATATATATATACACACACATTAGAGAAAATAAATATTCTAGTTCTTTAATCCAAAAAACTTACCCAGAAAGGTTAAAGAAAGATGCCCAGAATCGAGGATCTAGAAAACTTTGAGCAAAAATTAAGGTGACAAGTGAAGCAGCACAAGCAGTTAATTCAAGTTTCAAAATAGATTTTTTAAAATTAGATATTATTTGATTTAAATCTCGTGAACCACCAATTATAGCCATTGCTATAGTAAAATAAATAAATAGTAAATATCATTATTATGATGTTATGTTATTGATAGACAGATAGATTGCATATAATTACCGATATGATGAATTGGTGTAAAAATTAATTGAAAAGTGATAACTTGTAGAATTTTGGCTGCTGCTCCTTTACTAATTCTATTGAATAATTTGTCGAGAACCATGAAAACATAGTGATTCAATGGACCACTAATTAAAAGCCCTTTAATAAATTATGTAAATGTCATATCATAAGCATTAAATATTATATATATTTCTTATGTATATGTGAATAAGTGTACCATATAATGTCATCTTGATTACTTTGTCATCAACAAACATAGATAAAATTACTTTATCGTCAACATTTTGTATTTTTTCAACACCTTCGACAGCTTTTCCTTCTTCAGCTCCTATTTTTCTTGACAATAAATGTTTTCTTCTTTTTTTATTTATTCCGCTTAATTCTTGAGCTAATAACTCTTGCAAGCAATATGATAGAGCAGAGGTTATAGCCTTATTGGCTAAAGGTTTTGTTGACATTTTTTTTTTTTTATATAAGAGAAAATATGATTTTGTAACCGTAGTCAATTATCATTTGTCTGATCGGACTTTATACCATTTTTAGAACTATGATTTATTTTATAAAATTGTAAAAAAAAAAATAGTACTTTATTTCTAATGTTTAATTGCAATTGCTTGTGAATATTGATATTTATCAAAGAAAGCAATAGATTTTAACATATGTTTGTTAAATTTAATTACTACACTGAACTTCTCGCGTTACAACGCCGATTTTGCATGGAAAATTTTTTTTTTTGAATTGAATTTCACTGTAACCAATATTGAGACAATGTTGATGATGGTAAAGATATTTATTGTACTAGTAATGATAGTGATGGATATATAGGCGCTAATTTTGGTGTTAACATAGTAACATGACATATCAACAAATGAAATCGTAACATTGTAGAGAAAGGTCTTAGCTTTAAAACTACAATTTTGTTTTTTTGGTCTTCATTCTATTTTTGGGGAATTGAAGAATCTATAAAATCAATAAAAATATCAGTTATTTGCACTGTAGCTTGGTATTTTTAATTAGTTTTTTGGCCAAAATTGCAAGATATGTACAAATCAACCAACTTTTAATTCCAAAAATCTGCACATATAATAATCTATTTGTATCTAGTCAAGGTCCTTTAATATCAATTGGACAAGCTCTAAATTAAAATAATTCCATATCATGAGAATCCTTTCACTGAGCTGCAAATGATGAATGTTAACAAAGGAATTGGTCTTGAACAATTTTCTCATACATAATGGCAATTAGGATAGGGGGACAGTATCAATATTATACACTACATAGTGTAGCAAATAGCTACATATGACAAAATGGAAACCATTTGTGCATTCAGCACATATTAAACAACAACTGCCTGATGAAGTGTGTTCAACAAATAGTGTCAAAATTAACTGCCTGCGGTTCTACTGATCAACTGCTGGTGTACATTATTAAATGTAAATGATGGTAATTGCCACGTAGTAATCACATTTTGCTCAGATAAACAAGGTACATGATCATCATTACTAACTTTTGATCCTTCAATTAATTTGTTCTGAAAAGAAACTACTTTTTCAACATGATTACTGTATTGTAATTGTTTAGCGAGTTTCCTCAAAATATTTATTATTCATTTTATACCAGTAAACTCTGATGCTTTATAGACATAAGCTAGGAAACCCGCAAGTAAGACTTTAGTCAATTGTTTTTGTTCATCAACATTTTTCATGATTTCCGTAACACTAATTTATTTGCCATTTATTACTTATTTATAGATTATTGGATAGCAAATGATGTCTGTGATGAAAATGATTGACAACTAATCAATGGAGGAAATCTTTGATTTTTTTAAAAAAAAACCAATTTATATAATTAGCTAAAACTTGATCCCGAAATCTATCAAAATTAAATAATGGAATGCTATAAATCACATGATTTGAGGGGTATAATAAATTCTCGTTAGTATTAGTAATTTTAATTTCCATATTTTGATTTTAAAAAAAATTCTTTCGAAATGTGTAATAAGAGTTTTTCATCCATTTTATTTAGCAACATTATTAATTCTAATATATTAATAAACTTGTAAATGACTTAACAATGTTTGCTAAATAATGCATATTATCATGATGTAGAAATCAAAGTCGAGGAAGACAAGGATTTTATTTGAGAAAAAAATATTCTCTAAAAGTTCTTTTAATAATATAATAATGACAAGTAAGCAGTCGTAGTTATTTGCGGCAAATTTGGTAGCTAAAATTTCTTTGAATTGTAACTGATGAATTTTAATTGGTCAGTTGTTCATAGATGGCTCCGAAAATACGGGAAGGCCGTAAATAATAATAAAATAAAGCTTAACCGGTTAACCGGTTAAATCTCAATTTTCGCGGTTAATTAACCGGCAAAAGAATTTTCGTGCAGTATATATTATTATTACATGTTCGGTTTCCATTTTCTTCATCCGCTTTATTTTTGCTGATCAAATAAAAGAATGAGATAACTGCAATTTCCTTGTTTGAGAGACACTTACCAGTCAGTTGTACTATTATGCGGATATTTTTATTAGTTAACTCGTGAAAATGTTGGTTCATGGTGTCAGATGGCAAACATCATGCATTCGAGTTCTTGTTCTGTTTTTCTTTGCTGATAAGAATGCCAGCAATTTTTCAAAGCTTGGGTTTTTGGCTTCTCTTTTCTTTGAGTCTATCGGACGTTTTTTTAAAAAAGCAATTATTAATATCGAACATATGTTTAGTCGCCATCATACATTTGTTCATAGCAATGAATGGAATAATTTAGTTGATGACCAATATACTTCATTATTCAGTAGAAATAACCCACATTATAAAACTTTTTCATCGAGGTCATGGAATCGATATTTCTAAAGGTATTCTTTTTCTTCATCACTTCCTTGAGATGTGAAGCGGTTTGTCTTCTTCGATATCAACATTTTCGACTGCGCCATTCTAGAACAAGACAAATTACCAAGATTTTGGTGATATATGGCATGGTTATTTAGTTGTATATACAATATGCTATGTTCCAAAAGTGGTAAAAATCAAATTCTGATAGTTTCGAAAAAAAATTTTCTCTTTATATAGTAATAATAACACAGTTTTTTGGTGAATAGAAACACGAAAATATTAAAATCATCCGTTTATAAATACAAAATCTTTTAAATTTTTCCAAAAATTTTTTTTAAATTAATTTAAATTAAATTATTATTCTTCATCTTCTTTTTTTGTTACAAATTTATTGTTTGATTGCTTTGTATGTGGGAGAGAAAATGGCGTTGTTAAATCGCTTTCCTCAAGTCTATAACATACAATGAATTTTGAGTAATTATTCATTAACTAATCAAAAGAAAAAGAGATTTATAATCGATCAACTCACCTTCTAAATTCATAACCTCCTTCTCCATCAAATCTTAGAAGCCACTCGTGATATTTAACTATATAATATTAATTAATCAATCATCAATCATCAATCATTAATTAAAACGAATCGATGAAATTATAATTAAAAAAATACTTGCACTAAAAAAAAAAATTTTTTTAAGAGATTTACAAAGTTTGTTAATATTTTAGTTGAGAGAAAATATACGAATATTGATAATAATGATTATAGTAGTAATGATAATACTTACTAGTGAATGCCTATGTGAGACGGTAAATAGTGTGATGCCAACTTTACGAGCATATGTATACATAATGCCTTCTACATCAACACTAACAGCTGAGGTACACTCGTCTAATATTGCCTAAAAAAAAATTATTTTAAATAACAATCAATAATATTAATTGATATAAAAACATCATCATCATCACAATAAAAAATATTTGGATAGACAACTTACAAATTGTGGACGATGATAAAAAAGTCTAGCCATTGCAACTCTCTAAATAATATAAATATATTACTGTTACTTCCTCGCCTGACCTCAATAAAAAAACCACTCACAATATTCGCATGTTATCTAACTACCTGTTTTTCACCACCGGATAAAACATCGGCCCAATCTTGTACAGCATCCCAGCTACCCTCACGTTCAACCAAATAGCCCAAATGCACAACTTCAAGTAGTTCCATCAATTTCTCATCATCCCATCCTTTAGTTTTTGATTGAGCTTTGGTATCAGGATAGATTATCTTTAATATATTGATATATTTATTTGCGTTTATGTTAAATACTTATTTTTTATCAATAATAATGTAATTATTTATATTTTAAAATTTACTTGATCACGAAAAGTTCCAAGTGCCAAATATGGTTTTTGAGGAACATAAAATAATTTGGAAGGTGTTGGTTTTGTAACAACTCCATCTATCAAATAAAATAATCAATTAATTATTAAATTTTTTTAAATAAATAATTTTTTCTGAATGATGAAATCTCACCAAATAAAGGCCATAAATCTCCAAGAATACGGAATAAAGAACTTTTACCCTATTATCAATTAATCAATTAATATATTCATATAGTTAAAATAAATAATGGATAATAGATATCATATGCACACGTACACATCCATTAGGCCCAGATATTAAACAATTCATTCCAGTCTGAACTTTGAATGATAATTCTTTCACCTAATACAATAATAATTATTATTAATATCAATTAAAACAATTATAATTTATTCGAAAAAAATCTTAATAAATGTTTTGTAAATTACCAAAACATCATAATTAGGAGTAATAATTGGAACTTTTTCAAAAATTATAACACCATCACTTCTTATAATTTTTCCTTTAAGATCGTTTGGTGTTACAGCTATAAATATATTTATATAAAATATTAATTCGTTTCTTTAAAAAAAAACGTAAAGGATATAATAATCATATATATAATTAACATTTACATTACCTCTACTAACATTTGCTTCTTTAGAATCTTTACTTACAACCATGGCTCGTTCATATCTACCCTTATTAACATCCTCTAATACATCAAACAATTCTGCGACACGGGACTTTTTAAAAAAAGAAAGTAAATCTTCAATTAATGATAACAAATGATAATATAACTATATTAATACTATTAATATATCATCGTTACTAACAGTGTACCCAGCAAATCTGGTTAAATCACGGCCAGCAAGAATTAATCTTCCAATAGCTTGTGATAAATTCACCAAGTATCCAGCTATTTTTACATTTTTAATTATAATAATAATATTATTGCTGTTGATCTGTACATTGAAATTAATAATATTAATAATAATTAAATAAATTATATATAGTTTTACAATTTCTTGAGTAGTCTTCCATAATCTTTGTTGGATCAGCGTCCATTTTACCCATGAATTCAGTGGCTAAAATATTAAAAAAAAAAGTTTTTTAACAAAACTTTAATACCAAATATTATAGATCATAGTTTTTCCCTTACCGTATCTAGGATCAAATACTGGTCTCGATAAAAGACTATATATATATTAAATCCATATAAATAAATAAATGCATGGCACGTAAAAATAAATGATTTTTTTTTCGTTATTATTGTGACTTACTAATAAGCTGTCATTGTTGCACAGTACTTCACCAACACCGAATCAATAATACCATTAAAGAATCTTAATCTATAGATTTTCTTTACATGTCTCACGATCTTATCGAAACTTCCATTTACAACAGCCTTTTCACGATTATTACCACCATAAAAAGCAATCTCTTCTGAATGAGTAATTATTCGAGACTGTAGATAAATTAGTAGTCATCGTTGTTGAAAGAAAAATTCAAGTAATCAAAAAAAATTCCTTAAATAATAATAATGTTGTGATTATTATGATTATTATAAAAAGAACATACATGTGTAAAACGGAAGTCACCCTCTAGTTTTTGTTCTATAGCAGTAACTATATATATATAATATTTATGGTTATCACTATTATTAGTTTTATAAATTAAAAAATAAAAATTATATATATAATCATTTTTTCATACATTTTCCAAATGGTGGTGACATGGCACGTAAAAGTAATCCAGACGACACGAAATATACAATCATATACAATGGCGCTTTCAAATAAAAATATTAGTATATATGAATATAAATGATATATATATATATATATAAATCTCAATATTTTAATATAATAAATACCTTCTCTTCCACTAATTTTTAAATATCAAGAAAAAATTTTATAAATAATTGCAAATAAGTAAAATAAACTCGCAAGCTTTTTTCATTTTGATTACATACATGGCTTCTCCCAACTTATAAGCAAATAATATTACATCTACTAAAGGTTTAGCAATATCTGAATATAAATGACTCAAGTTTTCTGCAAATTTATCAATATCCTAAATTTATTTCAAAAAAAAATTTTTTTTTGAAGAAAACCATTAAAATATATTAAATGAGTAATAAATGAATACTAATAATATTAATGATAGTAAATGTTACCTGAGTAAGCAATTGATCTGCATTTTGAATTCTATTGTCAATGTTTGAAATTTTATAAAATGTAATATCTTTTAAATATTGTTCGTGAGCATACTTATAAATAGATAATGAGAGAAAGAAAGAAAGAGAAAACATGATTATTAATTAATTGATGGTAATTATCTAATATAAATAATAAACATGAAAAAGTAATAATAGTCACCCTTGTAAGGCGTGTTCTAAATGATAAAGCTAATGCATTTATAGTAAGTTTTAAGGAATTGTTTACTACGCTCATTGGCCACTATATTATCAAAACGATAATAAATTATTATTAAAAAAAAATCAAAGTAAATCATAAATATTTCTTTCCTTTATTCTTTCTTTCTTTTACCATCATTAATCCGAATTCTATGACCGCTCTTGAAATAAAAGCTTTTCTATCTCTAGATACAATTGCTTTAACTACGTGACTGTATAATAATATTATTATTAGTTTTAATATGAATTGGAAAAAAAATAAGAATCATTAAAAATTATCATCAATTCACAAGAACTCTTACCCATTGAACGCTGAGAACCTTTCAAAATCCAGATTTAGTGATAATAAATCAAAGGAAAAATAATAGATTATTTTAATGTATGGAAATAATCAATCAATTATTTTTCCGAACAATAATTTTGATTTTTTAATTTTTACCATATGTCAAGCCATGTACGAGCAATTAAAACAAATGCAAGACTAATAAGTAGTATGAATTCCTTGGTAGCAACACCTATTTAAAAAAATAAATAATAATTAAAATTATCCACTCTTTCTTTTTTTTTTTGTTCTTTTCAAATAATGGTATAATATATATATTATCCTTTTTTTTACCAGGTATACAAATTGGTAATAATTTTCTAATCTGTGCAAAAAACCGTGCATCTACACCAACTTTTTTATGTCTTTTATTTCTATAATCGTGTGTTAAGGCAGCACGAGCAGCACGAGCCTCTTGTCTTTTTTTTTCGTTCTCTGCATACTGGTTAAGGATATATAATAAAACAACACCACCAGTAATAAACAGTATAGGCTTTTTTTTTGAAGAATGAGGTTTAGATAATATCGCATGAGGTACTGATAATCTTTGTCCCATTTTAATTAATTAGTTATTAAAAATGAAAAATAAAAAAAAAAAAATAATAATTCGTTTAAATCGAATCTTGAAATTTTTTTAAATCTGAATTAAAGATGACCGTAAAAGGCAATTTGTCATACTATGCATAACAATTGAGATATATATAAATTCTTCACAATAAATAAATAGAAAAGTCAAAATGGCAGTAATTTTACCACCGGAACTTTTAATACCAATATTCAAATACATTAAAGATGATTATAAAACGCTATATTCTTGCATTCTAGTAAACAAACAATGGCATAACATCAATATTCCAAATTTATGGAGAAATCCCTTCTATTCAAAAGACAGTGTAAAAATATTAATAAATTGTTTATTAGCAGAAGATAAGGATATTTTGGTGAATAATGATATTCAATTAAACTTTAAATTATTGGAAAAAAAACCACCAATATATAATTATGCCAAATTTGCTACTGAATTAGATTTTAAGGGAACTTATGATTTAACTAGGATGGTTACTTTAAATTCTTGTAGTGAATGTTATCGATGTTATCGATTAAAGGAAAAATTAGTAAATTTCATTTTAGATTATTCGACCATTAGAAAACTTGATACTATTTATTCAGGATGTAATCAGTTAATTAGTCATCACAGATTCAATGCTTGTTTTCAACATCTTTACAAATTAAACTGTGAATATTGCAATAGTTGTGAATTTTTTGATAAATTATCAAATGTTTGTAGAAACATTCAAGTTTTAAAAATCAATATTAAAAATGCTGGGCTATTAAATGATTTGCATGATTATGAAAGTAGACTGGTTCATTTAATTAAAGTGCAGAATCAGATCAAACAGTTATTTATTGATTCAGATAATTATGAAAATATAAGTTTTTCAGATGATTTCAAAGAATCAATATTGAAACATTCAAAATCAATAGTCCATTATAAAAATAATGGATCAAATAATATTGATTCTTTAATAATACCAAAATTACAAAATTTAAAAGTTTTACTATTGAAAAGTTATATTGAAAATTCTACGATAAAAAACATAAAATCTATTTTATTTCCAAATATTGAAACAGTGTATTTAAACTTTGTTAAACAACCATTTCTTTTAGATGTCTCAGAATTCATAAAAATCAATGGAAATAATCTTAAAAGTTTGACAATAATTGGGGACCCAAATGATGAAAATGTTCTAGAATTATTGATTCAAACAATTGCAGAAAATTGTCAAGATTTAAAAAAATTAACAATATTATATAAAAATAAATTGGATAAACAGTTGACTAAAGTGTTTGTTAATTGCATTAGATTGGAGTATATTAAATTTTATTCCTCTAGATGGGATTATATAATGGATGGTGATAGAATATTGTCAGCTTTAAATCAAACATTACCAAAAAACCTGAATACTTTACATTTTGGGAATCTAATTACTATCCTTAGCAATAATTCTTTGGATGTCTTTATGAAGAATAGGAAAGAAAGTAAGCTTTTTACAATAGTATTATCAGAACACAATGAATATTTGGAAAATTTGAAAAAAAATAGATTGGTGAAAAAATATGAAGATCTAGGATTTTTATGTATTAGATTCGAAGTTTGATGGCAGATAAAATCTAGATGCACGTGATTGTATATTATTTTTTCAGATAAATTATAAATATGTCAAAAACAAGAAATAGGAATCAAAATCAAAATCAAATAAATGATATATCAGAATATTCATCGTCCATAAATAATTATAATTCTGTTGCAATTTTTACTACTTTTAATTTATCATGGCATTTACTAATAACATTTACACAATTAATGCTTCTAACATTGTCTTTATTCTATTTTCCATCGATAAAATTGTTGTATATATTAGATGATAGTGTTAACAGCTTAGCTATTAGTGTTATATTAATATTAGTTATACAGTCTTTTAGTGAAAGTTTTAGATGGATTTTATATTTGGAGGGTGAAGGAGGTGGGATTGAAACTAGAATTACAGCCAAAACTATTTTTCGGAATCTGATGAATTACAGAGGCGAAGTAAGTAAATAATGAATCAATGGGATTGTTGTTATTAAAAACATATATCAATTATATTAATTATTTAATTATTATTTATATAGCATTTTGCAACATCAATATTTACAACATTGTTTGGTGCATGTTTATTTTATTTAATCGCAATTTTATTTGGGGCACCACTATATGAGTTTAGTAGATAATATTACTTTAATGATGAAATGATACTGGCATATACATACATACATAATTATTCACACACACCTCAATTTGTAGAAATGCTCGACAAACGATACTATTTTCAATATATTTATCAATATTAGCAATATTTCCTTCTTCATTAACATTGAAAGATCATTTTCCTGCATGGGCAAGAGTTTTTGCAAGTAATAAGTAATGTGTATAAATAAATAACAAAGAAAGGGAGGAGAGTGTGTTTGTTATATATTTTATATACATGTAATATTAATCTTTAAATATAATAATACTTGTTTTATTTATCAAAAAAAGTCCAGAGACAATACCAGAAAGAATGATTTATTATCCAGCAGTTTTTTCAGTATTGGGCGCATGGATAAGCGCAATTTTCATCCAATTCGGTTGGAATAAATCATGGCAGGTCGTTATAAATTATCATCATCGTCATCATTATTACTATTGTAAATCATTAATTAATTAATTTATAAATAAAGGTTTGGCCAATTCCTTGTGTTGTAGGAAGTTATGTTGGTTATGTTCTAGGAAGTTCTTATTCTTTAATTTCTAATTATTTTAGAAATGAAAGTTTGGCCGAAAGAAAAAGACGGGAATAAATAATTTTTTAATTGTTGATTCTAAATAAAAATGTAACTTTTAATACTAATATTAATATTAATATAATGCATTGTATTATTACCTAGTAAAAAAATGTTATATTTCAATATTATGGGGAGAAACATTCTAGTGTGAAAATATTAATTAATCATGTCTTAAGAAAACTTATGATGCTTTAAACCCTTGTAGTAAATGTTGTTTAAGTTCTAAAAATAAGCAATGAAATATCAAAATCACCCGCCATCCAAGTTTGAACAATTAACTAAAATATTTTTCGTTCGCAACATGACAAAAATCTAATGTCTAAAATAAAAAATAAGAAGATCACATGGGCCAAAAGAATATTAACTTTCTTAATTGTTGATTCTTCTTTGAAGGTGTATAGTTATCTCTTTTATATTTTAAGAATGGCTTGCAGAACAGATTTGCAAGCATCACACGCAATTTTTTTCTCAAACGTGAAGACACTAGTGAATTGATTGATATTTATGCATACACCTAGAAAAAATAATATTAAAATTAATGTGTATTGCCACATTTCCGTTTTCTACAAAACGACCAGCTCTTATTAATAATAATATGGAAACCATGCGAATCTCTTTTAATGTTCTGACAAATCGTTACTGAATATATTTATATATATAGCATTAAAAAATTTAATTTGAAAAAAAAGTTTTATCCTCTCGAGTAAACGATATTGATTAATTTATCAACTTTACCAGAACCATTATTGTCATTATCATCAGTATTTGTGGTAGCAGACATTATTATTATCGTTGAACATTAGTCATAATTGGTAATCTTCTTTAGAAAATAACGTTGATTATGTTGTATTATATTATTAATTTTATTGTCGAATTTCAAATGTCATGGAAAGTAAAAACTATGCAAAGTTTTTGATTTACGATATATCTTACCAACACGTCAAGCTTTTATATATTTAAATTTTTTGTCACGGTTAAAATTGAACCAATATTAATATATGATCGACCAACCGCGGTTTTTAAGCCATGGTTCAAACAGGTTTAACATGGTTTTCAAACAATCTAATTGATTTTGATATATGTGAAGGTTTACGACCACCAACATTACCTGAAATACTTGATGATTATCTACAAAAGATGAAGAAGTGTTGGGATGCGGATCCATCAAAAAGACCAACTAGTGAAATGAGCCGAAAGTTTGAAAAATAATAATAGTAACAATAATAAAAAGATTATTCAAATTTTCTAAAATCAAAAAAACATGACATTAATTTTAATAATGACAGTAGCAGCAGCCGTAGTGGTGATGGTGGTGGCGGTGATTCGTAACAAGCACACAAATCGCATTTAGATGCAAAATTTCCGGACAAGCTGGAAAAGCATTTAGCATTTATTTATCATCACATTTTTTAAAAATTTGCTATATTATAATAAATAATTCTATTTTAAATTATTTGTCATGATTTTTTATCATCGTCATCATTATTACCACCACTATTACTATTACTATTACCACTATTATTATTACCACTACTATTATTATTATTATCATCCTTCTCGCCAAAATTCTTCTCATTATTGTTATCAGATTTGGTATTGTCACTTTTACCCTGGAGTAAAGATGTCGGTGAAGATCTTTTATTTGATTCATTGTTATTCAAATGAGGATCATCACCAACGTGTTCTAGTTTATCAGCACCAGTAGTTGTAGTTGTGGTCATGGTTGCGGTTTCTGATAGAGGATTATTTGAAATAACATACATTGAACCATCTTTTTCATCCTTGATAAAAAGATTATCCTGTTCATCATTATAAATGGCATATGTTTTATGATTGTTTACATTTATAATGTTAAGTTCTTGGTCTTGATTTTCTAAAGTCATCAAAGTATCATTGTTTTGTTGTGAGGTAGTCGTATTTTCATCATCATTAATAACAATAATATCAAGGTTTTCATCCTTCGTGTTATTATCACCATCGACATTGATTTTTTCAGTGTTTTCAGTGTTTTTTCTTACTTTTATTATTTTTACTTTACGAAGATAATTCACCGATGGAAATGTAGTTGAATTATTAACTTTTTTTCCTATTTTTATCTTTTTTTTTTTTAACCCACCCCCCAAAAAATTAGTATTATTAGTATTAATTATTATCATTATTATTATGACTGACAATTCAAATGAAATTAATATATTAATAATTTTAGTTTATTTACCAATGGAACAGATATCCCATGAACAAAAATTGATCCAAAAACAATAAAGTAAACAACTAAAAAAAAAAGATTATTAAAATATATTGAATCGATAATTCAAAAAATTTTTTTTGTATATTTTCACATAATGATGAATTATTATAATAATAAATAATAAATACCTGGTACAATCAAATCTCTCACACGAGCGTTAGCATCAGGATTTTCAAGTTCATTATTATAACTTGTAAAGGTTTCTTTTGCAACTTGAGCATAAAACACTGCGCCTAAAAAAAATATTAATATTGTTTAAATATTCTAATCAATCAATTAAATATTAATTAATGATTATAATGAAAATAACTACTAACTAACACCCATTGGACCAAACCAACCAGTAAATAAAGCTAAAGTAATTTTTGTATGTTTTTTGTTAGCAAATAATAATAACAATAACCAAAAATCAATAAGATTTAAAAATTATTACCTTCTTGAGTTGTTTTTACAGCAGGCATAAATTTAAATAAAGCCATAACAATAGGAAGTCTACGAAACAAAAGTATAAAAATAGCCATCAAAATTAAACGCCAATATGATAAGCCTAAATAATCATCATTATAGGAGGACCATGGCATGGCAGTTCCAATAAATACAAATATTGTCATATTAAAAAGCATATCAATAACTTCTTGAACATTTGACCCCTCCATTTCTTTACGAAACCAATCACTATTATGTAGTTAAATAACAAATATGTGGCTAATAAATATAAACATGAATATAAATATAAAATTTATTCATATGTTTAATATTAAAATACTTGCTCCCAATTTAAAGAACACCCTGTTATAAAAGATGCTAATAAATCATCACTACTTATAATTCCAACAATTCCCAAAACAAAGAACTATAAATAAATAAAATTAATAATTATTATTAAGAAAAATAGTATATTTGTCTTTTACTTACAGCCAATACAATTATAAAAGCCAAGAAAACCTCCTTATCAATAAATCCCCTATTTATTATAAAAAATTTTTTTGTTAGTTATTTATTTGAAGAATAAATTTCTTCTAATCCCTACCTTTCCCTCCCCCCCCCCCCCCAAAAAATTATAAACCAGCCAATCAATACCTTTGAAATGCCCAATAAATAACTTTTCTACCAATATAACCAATAACAAATCCAATCACTACAGATAAAAGGATTTGATAAATCATTATATAATACACCCATTTTCCAAGAGCTTCTCCAGTAGGAAGAGTCATTAAATAAATACAAAAGAAAAGAAAAGGGTATCCAAGGCCTTTAATAATGATGATATTATTAATATTAATACTAATTAATATTTGCATATACATGATTTCATTTATTTATTTTCTTTTTATAATTAAAAAAAAAATCTCAATAATCACTAACCATCATTTGCCGCACTAAATAGTATAGAAAAAAATTATTTGTAATTAAATATTTATATATTAAATAATATAATATATATTTATACATTTTGCAACTTTACCTCTCGGCTGATATGGCATCTCTGACATTGGCAGGAACATATTTTTCAGCATATTTTCCCTTTATAATGGAATTTGCCAATACCTTATATAATATATAATATATATATATATATTATTATTAATAATCAACTTTTTAAAAATAAATAAAGTAAAAACTAAAAAAATTACATACAGGATCAGTTGGTGTTACCGATGAAGCAATCAATAATGCACCCAACTAGTCAGAATAAATAAAATTTTTTTGCTGTGTAAATATTATTGTTTTATAAATTAAATAATCAACAATCAAAAAACTCTTATTATTTACAAAAGTAAGTTGTGGTATGAATAAATAAACAGCAAGTCCACTAATAACCCACATCCATGACATAACAGGAACAAGCAGAATTATTACAGTTGTGAATTCTGTTCGTAAGTATGCTCTAAATATTGATCAATTAGGCAATTTTTCAACAGATAAAATAAAAAATTTAATCAATCAATCAATTATTTTTATAATTACTTTGGTAAAACAACACCCGCTGCCATAACCTGCATGAAAATATTAGATTAGTGGATGTATAGATTATTTGCATGGAAAGATCATATCATATCATATCAATTATGATGTACCTGTACTGCTATTACAATCCTAGTAAATTGTTTGGCCATGATATCTACATCTCCCAAACTTTCAGGGTTAATTATGTTTAAGACATAAGGTCCAACTATAACGCCAACTATAAAAGCTATGACTAAAATATAATAATGGGGTTTTTTTTTGTATGGTAAATCTAAATCATATGGAAATGATTAATTTATTTATTTTATCACATAAACAAACTTACGTGTCTCTGCTATATATATTTTTTCTCTTACAAGATATGATACAAGACCAAATATTAAAATAAAACCACCAAGTACCAATGCAATGACTGATACTTGGTCATGAACATTTAGAAATACTAATTCCATTTTATTAATTAATTTTAAAATCAAGAAATTAAAATCGTTGTATATTTATTTATTTATCGACATTATTAATATTGGTTTGAATTAAAAATTAAAAAACAGACTGTCTCACAAAGTTTTTATTTAAATAAAAATATAAACAAATAGAATGAAATATGTATTGTCGGCGATCACCGTAAAGTATCGAGATAACACCACATGTATAAAAACGGAAAAGTTTTATTTAAAAAAGGCGATCCTACTTGTGCTTCAGGACTTTTACGGTAGTTTTTGCATTCATCACGGGATTATTCATAAATTTCATGAATTATGGCGGATAAAAGGTTTTTTGAATTAAATGCTAGAAATTTTCGATATTAAGAAAATGGTACATTCTTTTTTTCTAAAAAATGGTACGCCCTGTTTTTTTAAAAAAATAATGCTGCACGTCATTTTATAAACCGTTACACGACATTTTTTAAAAACGCCACACATACGTTCCAAAGTTGCAATCTAATAGAGTTTTTGAGAATTTGAATCTTTCAACCACAAATCTTCTAACTAATTCCCAGCCACATGAGCAAGATACATCAATGTATCTATCTCCAAGGTTTTGGCTTTACAGCTAATTTATGTTTCTTGTTAAAAATGCTTCTATATAACTGATCAAAAAATGGCCAGAAGGTAAAAAAAACAAATTATTTTGTATTTAGAGCAAGATGTAGTGGACTAAGGAAAGGAAACAAATGAGTAATTTTTTCTGGAATGTTCATTTCATTTTCATTTTTTAGTTTTTAACAATAGTTTGACAATATATAGTTGGCCAGGAAAATCAGCTGGAATAAATATCACATTATTATACGAGCATTCTTGTATTTCAGGTAACCTAATAAATGTTTTTATTGCTTGCAGATAATTTTTAAACTCAATTCAATGAGGTCAATCAGTTTTGTCATGGTGAATTTTCTTCTGTATTTTTCATAAACATCTGGATCATATGAATGCACAGTCAAAGATTCTAT
>CAJVPN010000088.1:0-46850 GCA_910592215.1 Entrophospora candida
AATTAGTAAAGTCCTCTTGTGGAGGATCAGGATTAGGCTCTGAAACACCCTTAAAAGCAAATTCATTTAAAGCAATATTCCACCTTTCATTTTCCGAATGATTACCAGTTCCTTCAAACTTAAACTTCTGGTGATTAGCAAGGTTTAACTGTTGTCCTAACTCATCATGAATAAGTTCGGCATAAGTATAACCTTGAAAAATCTTGCTTAAATATTCATTAGTTAAAGTGTTGAGGTTATTAACATTACTTAAAGAAGCAAACTGGGAACAAATAGAGACTAAATTAGGATTTATCTCTTCTTTTAGTCTGCGGGCTACTTCCTGATAATTGGCTTGGGTAGCAAAAGTAGGCTTAAACTTCATTTGTTCCATTATAGGTTTCATAACTGTTAGCATATAATTCTGAAAGTCTTTGATTCCTTTTCAGTCTGGAGTGTTATCAGCTTGGCGAGGAACAATAGAAGCCAAAATCATTAAGGTTTTTTTTTGCATATTACCCTCAACTTCTTGATTAAACTTATCTACTTGTGGAACTTCTTTAAATGGTGGAAAGCCAGTTTGATTGTTTACTAACTTTATCTTTTCATCTAATTCGGCTAAGGAATTGATTTTTCATCATTTGATATGGGGGACATATTGGGTTAAGAATTCAATAGTGGCTTGTTGGTTATCTATTCCCTTAGAAGATTTTATTTGATTGATTTTAGTTTGGGCTACTTCTTCACTAGGGAGGTATTGAATAGAAGGATTATCAGGGTTTTGACTGGATTGATTAGAATTATTTTTGGTAAAGAAGCAAATGCCGAAGATTATTCCTAGAACCAAGACTATTCCAACTATTATTCAGACTAAATTACTGTTTTTTTTTTTTTTTTTGTTAAATTCATAGAGCATTTATGCTTTTATGTTACAAAGCCTTTAATAATTAGTATTGTTGAAGAAAGAAGTTGGTACATGAACTTGGTGAGCCTCGACTACTCCTGTGCGATTTGGGCTTTCATGGGAAACATCAAATATATTGCCTAATAAATTCCGCCCAATTGGTTCCACCAAGGAAATACTTTGTTTGTGCTGTTGCAGCCCTTTTTTCTTATCTCTAACAAACGGGAGTATGCTTTCATAAAACTGTCTGTCACTACTTGCTTTTTTTGTTCTTTCTTTTAATAGAGAGGACGAATAAGGAATTTCTAAACTAACTTCTTGATTAGTTCCTCGACCTGCCTTTTTCTTCTCGACTTTACTCTTTTCTTTTTCTTGCTTGACTTTTGTTTTCTCTTCATCAACATCAGTTTCTATTTCTCTGAGTTCCCTTATTTCGGTATGAATATCATATGATTCTAAATTCTTGTAAACTCCTTCTTTAATGACTCTTTTTGTACTACCATCAAGATGTTGTCAACATTCAACATAAGTGAAAGGCACTTCTATTATAGCTCTTTTAATTATTACAACTCCTCTACCTTCTTTTTTAGATGGGACTTCTATGATTGTTTCAGCTCCTATATCTTCTTCTTCTCCTTTGGATCCCCCTCATTCATGAGAGAGATTTAGATTAGCCGAAATGCTAACTTTTCCTTCTGCTAAGAAAGGAAGCCCGGCTTTAACTTCTGTCCCCATTCCTATTTCTATGCCAGTTAAATTATTTCAAGTTCCTACTGATGATTTCCTAAAGTTATATTTTACAGTTATTGTTGATTTTTCTTCAGAATAGTTTTTCAAGTATCCCGTAATACAAATAATTGGACTTTTTTCTTCTTTTGTAACCTTATCTACTTTATACCTTATGTCACTAATACTTCTTGTACTGGCTCCTATTATAGTAAGTTTACAACTATCATCAGCTCATCTCTTTCTAGCTTCTAGTTGTTTTTTATCTTTATTTCTACCAAGAAAATAATTATTGTCAGCCTTTAAAAAGATAACATTTCCAGCATTTTGTATAACTATAAACTGGCAATGCGGACACTCTTCTATCTTTTTTTTTTCTATGTCTGCAAGTTCTACTTTATTATCATCATCAACAGAAAACCATCGGCCATTGTCTGCTTGTAATCCTATTTCATTTTTCCCTAGCCCTTTGACTCTAAACATGCAACTTTCTTCACAAACTGTCTTGGAAAAAGTTAAATTTTTCTCATTTTCTCGACCAAGATATTTTTTATTACTTGACTGAATAAAAACATATTTAGGAAGGAGAATTTCTTTGCTTTTTCCTTTTAAAGATTTTCTAGCTTCTTGTTTGATTTTATCTAAAAAATCTGATGCACCTTTTAAATCAGTATTTTCTTTTTTATTTCTCTTTTGTATTTTATTAGGAAAGACTCCTAATAAATATTCTAATTCTTCTTTTGGCCAAGAATTAAGATCTGGATATTTTTTGCCTTCCCACTCTTCTACAACTCTTAAAATATTGTCATCAGTTTGAAAAATTTTTTTTAATTCTTTTTTTTTCTGCTGGATTTTCTCTATTTCCATTTTCTGCTCAATTAATTCTAATTCTTTTTTGCTAAGGGCAACATTAATTTTTTCCTTGTGCTTGTGAGAATCAGTCAAATTTTGGAATTTGTTAATTAATTCAGTTTTGGAGTTCTCTAATTCATCTCCTTCCTTTACTTCATCTTCTAATGTACGCAAAAGTTGCTCTGTATCTAAAAATAACTTATTAATTTGCTTTCCATAAGCAATCGATTGTTCAGTCTCTTTTTTGCTTTTTATCAACATAAATATTTCTTTTTGCAATCTGAACATTTCTCTTAATTTTTTTTCATCCTCAAATGCAATATTTTTTAATATCTCTTCCTTTCATTTTTCTATCTCTGATTGAGGCTCATTGTTCTTAATGAGTTTGGCGTGTTTTTTCAGTAGATCATCTAGGTCTAATTCTTCTTTCTTGGTTTCTTTGTCCTTTTTTAAACTTTCCTCAAGTTCGTTTTTTGTTTTCTCCAAACTAATTCTCTTTTCTAAATTATCTAGATTGTTTTTTAGTTCATCAAATCTGTCAGACCCAGGTTTTTCTTTTTCTCAAGCATTTTTGATTTCTTTGCATTTATTAAAATATTCAGTAAAACTATCTAAATTAAACTTCTCTTCCACTAACTCATTCCCTAAAGGTTTGATTACTTTTTTAAAAAGAGATTCCATTTCATCCATAAAATCTTGATTATCAACATTTTCACCAATTATTTTTGTTTGTTCTTCAATCCATTCATTCATTATACTTTTTAATTTCTCTTTCATTTCATTATACTTTTTGATATTTTGATTATCTATTTGCACATTTTCGCTGTTATTTACCATATTTTTTATTACTTTTATTGTTATATTTCCTCAGCAAATCAAAGATTGTTATCCTGAATCCACTGAGTTCAGAAAAGCAAGATTATTAGATAAAAAAACGACAATAACCTCTTTTCTAAAAAAATAAAAGCAATTATTTAGAAAACTAGCAATTAATTTTTGCTCTCTCTCTCTCTCTCTCTCTCTCTCTCTCTCTCTGCTGATAGGAGTGTTTAAAGAGTAACTTCATTTCATATATAATTATTATTTTAAATACTAAATCTTTATTCAGATTAAATTTATAAATATATATGCCTATGGTCAGAAGAGAGAGATATTTACTAGTGTAACTTTTTAAAGTTTTCCTTTCTCGTTAAAATACTTTAAAAAGTAAATGGAGAAAAATCGAGACCATCGGACTATTGCTAAGGGATTAGAATTATACATTTTGGACGAAAAGGTCGGCCAAGGTTTGCCAATTCTGCTACCTAATTGAGTAATTATTCGCAATCAAATCGCTAATTTTTTACAAAAAAAGCAACAAGAATTTAATTTCCAAGAAGTAATGACTCCTATTTTAGGGAGCGAAAATCTATACCAAACTAGCGGTCACTTAGCCCACTACCAAGATTCTATGTTTCCAGCCATTAGTCGAAACAATGAAACATTGTATTTACGACCAATGACTTGTCCGCATCACTGCCTAATTTACCAGCAAAAGCCACGTTCCTACCGAGACTTGCCTTTTCGTTTGTGCGAAAACTCAATTTTACACCGCTATGAGGCTTCCGGAGGGCTAAAAGGTCTGGAAAGACCTCGTTGCTTCGAGTTAGCCGACCACCACATTTTTGTTTCACAGGAACATTTAAAAGAAGAAGTTAAAAAAAACTACCATTACATTACCGACTTTTTGGCCAGTTTTAATTTCCGGGTTTCTCGTTTAGTTTGTGCTCTGCATGACCCGAAAAATTTAGAAAAATATCATTCCGATCAAAAGATTTGAGAATTTTCAGAAAATCTTTTAGTTAATTCCCTAAATGAGTTAGAGTTAAAATATGAAACTTTAAAAGGTGAAGCAGCCTTTTACGGACCAAAATTAGATATTGAGGTAGAAGCAGCAGACGGCAAAAATATTACTATTTCTACTATTCAATTGGACTTTGTCTTGCCCCAAAAATTTGGTTTAAATTATATTGACAAAGAACAAAAATTGCAAACTCCAGTCATTATTCACCAGTCTCCTTTTGGTTCCTATCAGCGTTTCATTGCCTTACTACTGGAGCAGACAAATGGCAAATTGCCTTTTTGATTGGCTCCTTGCCAAGTAGTTATTTTGCCTTTTAATGAAGAAAAAAAAGTTAAAAATTATTGCCAAAGATTATCCGAAGGACTAAAGGAGATTGGTTTACGAGTAAAAATATTTTCTAAAAAAAAATGGAAAAGTTATATTCCTCAAATATATCAAAAAAAAATCCCTTATTATTTAGTAGTAGGAGAGGAAGAACTAGATAAAAAAATATTAAAACTAATACATACTTATAAAGAAGGAGAGATAGAGGAGTTAAGCGAAGAAGAATTATATAATAAATTAAAGGAGAAAAATAATAATTATGAATTACAATAATAAAGAAACTCCAATAAATATTGGATATCCACTAGACCCAGGAAATCGAGAGAGGTATCAGGAGGGAATAGATTATAAAGTTGAGAACATAGGAGTTGGTCGTAAAAGGTATAGTATTCTTTCAGATAAATTAAAGGAAGATCTTCGGAGATGGAATAATGGACACGATTTTGAAAATATTATTGAGGAAACAATTGGCACAATACCGCTAGAAAATTCTGAGGAACTGGAGAGGAAAATCAGGGAAGAGAATGAAAAAAAGCGACAAAAATTTATTGTCGATAATAATCTACCTCAAATTAAAGAAACTTTATTTTATGAACTTAACAAGCAAGAAAAATTATTCAATAGCCAACAATCTCCTTTGACCGAGTCCGAAAAAGCAATTTTGAACGACCCGATTTTAAAACACGGATGCGACTTGGACGAAGCATTATCTTGAATTATAGGAGTTCGAAAGGCCAGTTCTAATATTTTTCCCGATGAAGACTTTAAATGAGGGTTATTTTTACATGAAGATATGAAAAATCCTAATTCTAGCAAATACAAGGTTAATCAGGCTTTTAAAAATGCGGGTATTTCGTTAGACAAATGGAAAGAAAGAGTAGAAAAAGGACAAAAAATTGAAGCCAAAAGGCTGGCAGAAAAACCTCAAAAGGATAAAGAAAAAATTTTAACTAATATTCAGGATTGAGAAATCCGTGGAGAATATATATACAATCCTAAAACTGGTCATTGAAAATCTGGCACTAACAATATGTGAACAGGCGGAGATGATAGATATTCCCATTTTTCTGAATATGATGGGGTAAAATTAACTCCTGAAACTTATAAGGAAGTTAGAAGAATTATATTTAGCAACCTTTTAAAAAATCTTCACTATGAAAGCGAAAATCAGTGTTTAAGAGATAATAAATCAGGGAAAGAATACGGAGAAAGGGAATTCGCTCCCGACGAATGAAAAGAAATTACTCAACTATACAGTAAAGAGGGAATTGCCTTTCCTTCCTCAGATTTATCGACCAAAAATCCTAACAATAGTTACTATAAGTATTACATTATCGGGGGAATAATAGTTGGTTTAATCTTGTTTGGAATGTTACTAATGAAAGTCTGAAAAATACGAACAAAAGAAAATAAGTCATGATAATCAAAAAAAGAAAAAAAATTGAAACTAATTTTATTCCTCTTCTCAATGAGAGAATTCCTTTTCCTCAGATTTTATTAGTTAGAGAAGAGGTTAAAAAAATTGTTACTCGTCAAGAAGCATTAACCCAAGCCAAAGAAGCCGGCTTAGACTTGATTTGTGTTGCTCCCTCGGAAAGCCCACCAGTTTGCAAACTAGTTAATTATTACAGGCTAAGCAAAGAATTAAAAAAAAACAGGAGAAAGGGAAAAGAAAAAAAAGAAAAAGAATTTAAACTTTCTTTTGGTATCAAAAAAAAAGACCTCGAAACAAAATTAAACCAAATCTGTGCTTGGGTTGAAAAAGGTTCTTCTGTAAAAGTTAACTTAGTCAGGAAAGGAAAAGAGAGAATTCCAGAAAAAAATGAAATAGCCTTGAAAAAATGCCATGATATAGTTTCTGAATTGCAAAGCAAATTTCCTAAAATAGAGTTAAAAGATGGCATTCGCCATCATTTAGGTAATCCTTACTTTTTACTTTACAAAAAAAAGCAATAGTTCCTCTTTAGATTACTCCAACGCTACTATTCTTTCTTTTTAATTTTTCCAACCTTTCAATTCTATTTTCCAGAGTAGGATGGGTACGAAATAAATCTAGTAGGCCCCGATGTTTTTTTTCTGGGTTAAACTTTAATAAGGAAATGGAATTAGGTTCTCCTCCTTGGGTGTTTTCATCTTCAGTTAAATCTATACCATCTACAATTCAACTTTTATTTTCCAAAGCCAAGAGTTTCCGGAGAGTTGCTAGCATATCGTCTACTCCTACTATTTCAGCTCCTTTTAAATCAGCCGCATATTCTCGTTTACGATTATACCAGAGAATGATAACAATTCCGATTAAACGAAAAATGCTTGCAATTATATGAAAGAGAATCATAAGAAAAAATCGTTTGATAATTTGACCGGCACTTGTTTCTTCATCTTCCCTTCTCTTGTCCGGCTGAAAGAGCCACCAATAAAGTAAAAAAGTGAATACTCAATATATAAAATCAAATATTCCTTGGATTATTAAAATGTTTCTGATGTCATGATGAATAAGATGAGAAAGTTCGTGGCCCACTACTCCCCTGATTTCTTCTATACTCATGATATTAACTAAATTACTAGAAAAGGCAATTAAAGTTCCGTTTGCTGGTCCAGTAGCAAAGGCATTAACCTCGCTAGAAGGATAAACACCTATTTCAGGCATTTTTATTTTGTAAAGGCGAGAGACTTCTCGCACAATTCGCACTATTTCCTTTAATTTAGCAGATTTACCAAGGTCTCGACGGTTGTCAATTCGTTGCACATTCTTTAATCATCTTGCTAGTCACCTAGAAAGATAGTAAGAGATAAATGAAGAAATGATGATAAGGGCGATAACTATGCAGGATGATATCCAAAAAACCGTTCATTTAGTCGACATATAAGAAATATTTTATAAGTCTTAATTGTAAAATATCCCTATCCTCCCAATAAAATTTGTATAATAAAACTATATTAAAAAGAAAAAGAACAAAAAACTATGGCCAAAAAAATATTTATCAAATATCAAATATTTCTGTGCCAATAAGGCACAAAAAAAATAGAGAGAGTAAGAAAAAAATAGTATAAAAAAAGAAACTTCTCCCTTTCGCACTAGCCAAGTATTTTACTAAAAAGCAAGAATCTGGTTGAATCAGAGTAAAAATTAATAATAAGATAATAATAATTCCATGGTTAAAAATAATTCTGAAAAGCAAAACTTTAAAAAATATCTCCAAGAAATTGAGAAACCTAATTATGATGGAAAAGACATCTCCCAAGCCCTGCCGGCTAATGCTTCGCCCATTGACAAAGCCAAATATCAGATTTGCGAGAAAATATTATCCTATCAGCAAGATAATAATTTGCCCATTGAAGAAGTGGCTCACAAAATCCAATTAACTACGGCCGAAACCAAAGATATTTTTCATTATCACTTGAACCTTTTTACTTTGGAAAGATTAATTACATATGCCAATCGTTTATTATCTCCCCGGGAAATAGAAGTAATTATTAACGAAAAGAAACCAGTTAAGAAAAATTTTCATGCCCGAACTGTTTAAATTAATTGAGGAAAATGAAATTGATAACGAATGACACTGGACTTATTCAGTAGAGCTTGAATTTATTTTTAATAATTTGATAATTGATTACATAACTATTACCGACCATCCTTGGAAAAAGAAAGGGAGAGAGGGAATTACTAAGGAGTTAATTCTCAATATTTTCCGAACCGAAGTAAATGGTAAGAGATTTTTCCCTACTGATTACCAAGGAATGAGAAAAGTTTTTTTGCGGGAAGGAGTTCCTTTTGGAGATAAGAAATATAAATTAGTTTTCTGATTTAAGGACGGAACAGATAATCATTTATGAATTAGAAATTGCCACGAGCAGGGTTAAAATTTTTCTTATTTTGACCCACACAATTATCACAAGTAAGTTTAAGGTGCTTTTCTCCTTTATTGAATTGAATAATCCCATTAAGAAATAGGCTCAAAGTTCCGTTAACTCCTTTATCTAATAGTTCATTTTCATCTAGGACATAATTAATTTGTTCTCCATTTAGTTCATTTTGTATTCCGAATAAATGGACTTTTCGAGCCGTAAGAAAATACATTTGACTAGGTTGCTGGTCGAAGTGAGGGACTTGAATATTTTGAGACCAATCAAAACTATAATGAGCGATAATATTATCCTCCTGCTCTCTTACTATTCTAGTGTTTTCATTGTAATAATTCCCCTCTAACTGGGCTTGAATTAAGTGTCGGTCAAATTTTTTTTTTGGGTGGCTTTCTCCCTTTCATCTTTACAAGAATGGATTTCACTTCTAAACCTATGACAAGTATCACATAAATCAGAACGAGGAGACATAAAAGCAATTTGAGGAGTTAATTGTTTTCATATTTTAATAAAGACACGATATCTTAATTGCTTTAAATTACTATCTGCTTCTAAACTGTTTAAAAAGTCCTCATGGACTGATTTATAAGTCATTTCAGCAGGTAAAAAGATGGTTGTGCTATCACTTCCTTTGCTTCTACCTGGATTAGGCAAGCCATGAGTTTCTGTGTAATCTAGGATAAATCTCTTTACTTCCTCTTTGATGTTTTCATCGATTACCATCTTGGTTTTTCTTATAGGTATCTTTCCAGTGTTGCCATGAACCCTAGTTGATAGTCCTTTATCTAATAAATGACTTTTGATACTTTCAAAATACTTAAGACTTATGCCTAACATGTTGAAGTAAGTTTCTTGGCAAATAGGTATTCGGTTATTTCAATGATAAGAAACTCGGTAATTGGTTCTTTCTATTTTAGGAAAGCGAGAACTGGTAGTAGTTTCTCCCTCACCCATGGAAATAAGGTTAGCCATTACAAAAGCATCTTGTTCGGGTTTGGAAAGAGATTGAAAATCTTCTCTTAACTTGGCAAACTTTTCTTTGGGTAGGACAGAAAAGCAACCGCAATCACAACCATCCTCTAAAAATTGAAGTGCTTTTTGGTATTCAGTAAAATTATTTATATACTTACGAGTTTCTTTCATAAATATATTTTACTTACTTTTTATCTTTTTAATAATACATTACTCAAATCTTCTTTATCTCTTTCTGCTAGAAGTAAAGTTATTAATAAAAGTGGTAGTAATTATTTAAGTGAAAATACAGAGGGTTATGGACCTTGCAGAAACTCTCTCTGTGGCTGCCTTTGTTATTCGGACAAGTGCGTTTGTGCGAATTATAGTTCATCGAATGAAGGAGAGTGAGGGAGTAGCCTTACAACTTCCGGTAGAACATGAAATGAGGAATTTGAACCAACAAATTTAAGTGGAGTAGCGTTTAGAGCAGCAGGAATAAAATACTTAGGAGTAGGCGGTCAAGTTAGTAATTCATTAATCAGTTGTAAGGATTTTAGTGGCGAACTTAAAGTTTTAAGTGGCACCGCCGGAGGTGAAATCAATTCTAGCAGTATCAAGGGTAAATTAAGTGCTGATTTGCTTAATATTAAGACAGATGGAATTCAAATGAGGGCCGGAATTTCTGCTGATACAGGAATATCTCTCGAAGATGGTTTTGAGGCTAAATTAGCCGGTTTTGGTTTCAGTGTTGGAAAGCAAACTGGAATAAGCACTCCGCTTGGAGAGATAAAAAATAAGATTAAAGAGATAAATTGGCGATGGGTAAATTAATCTTATCGCCAAGGCAGTAAAAAAAGAAATATAGTAAAAATATGGCTTTGTGAGAAGGTAAAGTTCCTAGTTTAGTTGTCTTGCCCCTATTTTTCCTTATCCTCTTTATCATAGTTTATCATTTATATTACACTTATAAAGTGATAACTGCTAAATGTCAGGATTGTAGTAAAAAAATAAAAGGTCAGTGAGGGAGAAAAATAGTTTACATTTATACTCCGTGAAGGAAAATAAAGTTTATTTGTTTGGGTTGTCAAAAAAAACTAGGGGAGTTTTTTTGAACTCCCATTAATAATTCAAAAGAGTTTTTGAATTATTTTAGATGATAGAGACTTAAACTCATTTAGAAATTCGTTTTTATTTCTTTTTCCAATAGTTGGGCTAACTTTAAAACTTCCGCGTCTTTTCCGTAGGCACCATTAATATTAATACTTACTGGAAGTTTATTAATAAAACCTATTGGCAGATTTAAGGAGGGCAGTCCAGCGAAATTAGCTATTAGTAATAGATTATCACTTCAATGAGTTTTGCTTCCGACAAAAAAGAAACTGCTACTTTCAACTCTCGGTGCTTCACTGTTTGGGCTAGGAAAGAGCAAAAAGTCATACTCAGAAAAAATTTTCTTGGTCCAATTTTGAACCTTTTGACGAAAGAAACAGGCATGATCGTAGACTTCCTTTTTTTGAAGAAAATAACTTCCTAGTGTTAAACGCTGGAATACTGATTTTCCTAAACATTCGCTTCTGACTTGCTGAACTGTTTCTTTCGTATCTCCCATCTTTTTTCCAAAAGTTATTCCTTGACAGGAATTCAAATGGCTAACTAACTCTCCGGAACAAATAATTAGGTAGGCCAATTGGAGATTTTCTCGAATTTCTGAGGGGATTTGGATAGTTCCGAATTGACATTTATTTTTTTTCAAGATATTAATTGACTTCTGATACAGTCCAACAAATTTAGGGGATAAGTATCTTTCTACTTCTCTTAAAATAGCCACTTTCTTAACAGTCGAAAAAGAAATAGGCTTAATATCGTTTTTTTTGGAAGCAATAGTCAAAAGATCGTTCGGGTCAGGTTGAGAGATTATCGAGAAAACTTTTTTTACCGTGGCTACTGAATCGGCTAGAATTCCTACCGTATCCAAAGAGGAAGCCATGGGGATTAGACCATATCGAGAAATTGAACCTTGCGAAGGCTTAAATCCAATTACTCCACAGTAAGCAGCAGGTTGTCGAACTGAGCCTCCAGTATCACTACCTAAAGAGAATAAAGCCTTTTTTTTGACTACTGCTACCGCTGATCCTGAGGAAGAACCGCCGGTAATATGCCGAAAGTTATGGATATTAGTAACTATTCCGGTGTTCGCCAGCAATCCAGTTCCGCCGCAAGCAAACTCATCCATTACCGTCTTTCCAGACAAGTTTAATTTTTTCCTTGTCAGAAGTCTGATTACAAAAGCGTCTTGCCCAGGAATAAAATCAATAAGAAAGTTGGAAGAAGCAGTAGTGAAAAGATTCTCGGTTCAGAAATTATCTTTTACAAAATATTTTTCTTTTCCGGCAAACCTAGGAGGAAGAGAGTAAGTGAAATAATTTTGAAGAGAATGACTTTCTTTTTTACTACTTTTAAAATTTTGCTTGCATAATTTTCTAATAGATTTCAGATCGACAATTTTAAAAAGTTCCTTTACCTCTTTCTCCATAATGTTCATTTTTAAGTCCTAATTAAAATCTTATTCAACGAGAAAATGAAGATTTCTTTCTTGGGCCAGTCTTTGTAATTTTTTAAATACTTCTTGTTTGAGCCTTCTAACTGCATTTTCAGTCTTGTTAAGCAACTCAACTAGTTCCGAGGACTTGTATTTTTTAGTAAACTGTGCTAAATATTTTTTAGCAACTACTAGACTTCTATTCTCTTCATCTTCTAAGGAGTATTTTTGAAGCAAACTAGGGTTAAATTTTTTTCCTAACTTCATTTCTTTTTTTAACATTTCTTTCTCTTCCTCAGTTGCCACACAATACACATCAAATAAATTAGTGGGTTCTATTTTATGCCACGATCTGGCCAGCAAAATTTCCTCTCGGCTACCTAGAGAATTAATTAGATTATTGATTTGGACTGTAGTATCTCTTTGGCAAACTTGTCTCATGTCGTGGTCAATATTTTCACTATCATTCAAATTTTCCGCCAAGGAATAAGGCCTACCGTCCTTGTCACCTTCCCGATAACTTCCATCATAGAAAACTAGATTTTTTTTTTCTTTAGAACTGGCACCTTGGTTAATAAATTGATTTTTTTTAATAAAAGTTTGGAAGTATTGCTTGACTCAAGAAATAGCGTAAGTAGAGAAACCCCAGGGCATTTTGAGATCAAATTTTTCTATAGCTTTTGGTATAGAACTAATTCCCTCTTGAACCAAATCTTCATAATCAATTTTTCCTCCGAAAGAAGAATATCCTCTCGCAATATATTTAACTATCTTTTTGTTGTACCAAACCAGCAAACGGATGGCATTTGCTTTAGCCCTTCCTTTGCCTTCTTTGGCTATCTTTAATAATTCTCTTTCTTGTTTGCGAGTAAGATTAGGTATTACTTCTTCGTTGTTGTTTAATTTAGGCATTAATTTTTAGTATAAATTCCTTAATGACATCTATCTCTTTAAAAACTGAATTGATGTTCTTGTTTCCAGGAAGAGTTGCATATTCTTTTATAAAGGGACCACTTTCTGACTCTTTAAAAGCATTATTATAAAAAGAAGCCATATAATAATTATATATTTTATAGTAATTTTCTCGGTCGCTTTGGTTAAGAAAAAAATGATTTTTTTTGCTAATAAGCAACCAACATGAACGCTTCTGAGAACAGAAAGTCAGTATTTTTTTTTCTTTAATACCAATTATTTCTCGACAATGAGCAGTTTTTCAATAAAAAGCATTAAGGGCAGGAAAATTTCAGCGAATAAAGTAAGGTTCTATTTCTTCTCTATCTCATTTTATTAAATGACTTATTTTTTCAACAAGAAAACTTCGAACGTTTACTTTGAAATTTTGGAAAATTCTAGCAATCTCGACAATAAAACGGCTAACCCTTTGAGGGTTATCTTGAACTTCCCACTTATCAAAGCAATAATTAAGGATGAATAAATAAGGATTTTCTCTCTGGCAGAGAATATTTTCTACTACCTTTTTATCTTGCTGTCGGCAAATTTCGTCGGGATCACCTTTGTAATTATTTCTTACTATCTCGCAATCAATCTCCTTTAATAATAATTTAACTGCGATGTTAATGGTAGCTTCTTGCCCAGCTTTATCATTGTCCAAAAAGAGAACAATTGTCTTTTTTAATTCAGCAATAAGTTTAACTTGCTCCTCAGATAAATTAGTCCCTAATAGAGATAAGCAGTTTTCTATTCCCAATTTGCTTAAACTAATTACATCAAAAAAACCTTCAACTAGGTAGCACTCCTCTGTACGGAGTTTTTTTACCAAGTGGTAATTGTATAATAAAGAAGACTTGTGATAATGCTGATAACTAGGTAAATATTTATATTTTGGCTCATCGGTTGAAATACTTTCGATTTTCCGAGCCGCAAAGGCTACTATCTTCCCCCCTGAATTTTCTAAGGGTATGATTAAATGCTTAGAAGGAAAAAAATCGTATACTTGGTTGTTGTCAATTATTCGAACAAGATTAGTAGCAAGTAAGTCCTCAGAAGAGAAATTATCATTTTTTTGAAAAAAAAGTAAGTTACCTAGTTGCCGGTTACCAATGCTGCAACCCAAGTTAAAGCGGTTAATCATTTTCTTATCTATCTGTCGCTCATTTCGAAGATAGTTCAGCACCTCTCGACCAGAGTGAGTGAGTAAATTATGCCGATAGATGTCAGTTGCTAGCGAAAGCAAATAAAAGAATTTGCTTTTAAATTTTTGTTCTAGTTTCTTTTTCTCTTGTAAAATTGATAGAGGAAAATAACCCATTTTACCAATTTCCTCTACCGCTTCTTTAAGGTCGATTTTTTTATACTGGGCTCAAAAGTTAAATACATCGGCAGCCTTAAAGCCGCAAGTAAAGCAGGTAAATATTCTACGGTTAGGTTCAAAACTTAAACTAGGGTTTTTATCACTGTGAAAAGGGCAAAGAAAAAAAATGCTTTTTCCCATTTGCTTGGGAGCGAAGTTGAGTTTATTAATTAACAAATTTAAAATATCATTTGTATTTAATAAATCTTTGTATTTCATTAGCAAATTTTACAATCCGAGAGGAAAAATCAGAGGAGAGAAATTAGGTAAAAATAGGAGACTTTTTAATAATCTGAATTATCAAAAGAAGCCTAGAAAAAATTTCACTTTTGTCACTGTCAAATGAATTTTTAACGCCTTTTCAGTGCTTTTTGTTTATTTTACTGACTTCCCCTCTTTCAATTTGATAGTCTTTTCCTCGTCAGGATAATAAATTCCTTTGGAACCTTTGGAGGTCCTATAAACACTTGGCACATGCAAAGGCCTAATTTTATTGGCGATAAAGTTTCTAACTTTTTGCTTATCCAAACCTTTGACTGTTATTTTATTTCTCTCAACTTTTACTTCTAGGTCTTCGGGAATGTCCACATAAATCAAATGGGATTTACCCAAAGAAAACTCTATTTTTTTTTCTTTTAAAGTTACCTTAAAACCTACTCCTTTTACTTCCGCGATATCTTCATATCCCTTCACTACCCCTTCTATAAGATTAGATATTAAGGAATTATAAGTTCCGGCTAAAGCAGTATTTTCTGATTTAGTAAACAAATTACCTTCTTTATTGGTAATCTCTAACTGGTGAGGAATGGTTAATTCTTTCTTTCCCAAGGGTCCTTCGGCAAAAATTTTCCCCTCGTCTAAGTTAATTTTCACATTTGAAGGTATTGGAATAATCCGGTTAGCAATTTTTGACATATATTAATTTTTTATTTCTATTTTGGCTTCTAACTGTATCGATTGTAATTCTTCTAAATGCCTTTCTAAAACATTTATCTCTTGCTTTTTAGTTAGAATAAGTTCTATTTCTAAATGGTCCGATAAGGCGATTTGTAGTTCAGTTAACTTTTCTAAGTTAAGGTTTTCAGCAAGGATTTGTTCTAATAAATAACTTTCAGCTCTATTAAGTTTACTTTTAGTTCTAGTAATTAATTGGTTTAATTCTTCTTTTTTCTTCGGAATTTGGATAATTAAATCAGTAATTTTTAAACGGATAAGTTCGCTTTCTCAGTCTTGGGAATTATCCACAGAACTGGAAAATAGTATCTGGTTAACTTTCTCAAACTTATTTTTTTCTTTCTCTACTTGGGGAAGTTTAAGTAAATTAGTTAATTTCTTATGTTCAGTTTCACTAAAAGGAATATTAGTATAAATGCTTTTTAATCAAGTGCTATTATTATAATTTATTGGAGAAACTGAATTACTTTCTCCTTGGTAATAGTGATAAGTTTTTTGCCCTCCTAGGATAATTAAACTCCCTATTACCGCATGCCTGATTTTGGTTTTTCAAGAGAGTTGGTGGTTTAAGTTTTTTTCTAATTTTTTTTGTTTTCTGTCTTTTTCTCTACTTTCTTGCCTAACTTTCTCTGCCTGCTCTTTCAAATCACTAAAACTAATATTCCTAATATCGCTATTACTGGGAAACAGTATGGTGGCTAAGTCCCTTAATTGGGACCGAAAGTTAGTTTTAGTCTGATTATGTTGTTGCTGTTCTTGGGCTAATTCTGTTTCTAAGCGAGTTTTGATTTGTTCTAATCGTTGGAGACTAGTTTTTAAGCGTTCTATTTTAGCAGCTTTTTCGCTTTCTTGGGTTTTAACTCTTTCTAGTTCAGTTTTAGTTTCTTGGATTTTGGTTTTTAAATCTTGGACTAATTGAGTTTTATCGGAATATTTTTCTTTTCAGACCGTTAGCATTTTTTCCGGGTGAGCGAGTTGTCAAGCTTCTAGGTCGTAGTTGAAAGGTCTTAATTGGTCTTGGATAGTTTTACATTTAGCGTTAGTGTTGTGGGGGGAGCAATCTATTCTATTGCGTCCTCATAAGCACCTGGATAAATACTCCAAACCACTATCTATATCAGTGACTTCGATACATATTCTTTCTAGTCTAGTTAAGTTTTTTCAAGCCTTGAAAGAACCGTAGAATTGGTTGTTAATTCCTATTCTCAACTCTCTTAAATTAACAAACTTACTAAAAATGGAAATGTTAGTAGGTTGGATTTTGTTGGCAAGCAAAAATAAATCTTCTAACTTTTCAGGATTAGGTAATTGGTTTAAGAACTCTGCCGAGGTTAGTTTATTACTAGCCAAACGTAAATGTTTTAACTTTTTACATTCTGATAAGTTTATTGAAGTTAGATCATTACCACTTAAATTTAAGTCTTTCACATTTTTATATTCCCTCAAATCCAAATCATAATTGGTGAAGTTTCTGCTTCCATGCTTTGCATCGTCTCCATATTTAACATCAGCATCAATCACCACCACCTCCTTATCCGGAAAATCTTTTTCAAATTGTTCTTGTAATGTTGTCATAATAGTATAATTTTGTTAATTAATAAAAAAGATAACTTTACCCCCGAGATTTTTTTCTAGGGCCTCCCGGTGGGTTAGTAATCCCGCTGAAGTAGAAATAATATAAAAGCCATGATTTTTACAAAACTTTTTTATTTCTTTGGCTCTTAAATGAATATGTTGGGAAGGCTTAGAAATCTTTTTTAACTGATGAATACGGCTGTGCTGGTTATTATATTTAATATCAACTTTGATTTTTCTATTCTTTTCGTCAAATCAGCACCGAGAAAGGAAATTTTTTTCCTCCAACTTTTTACATATTCTTCACTTAAAAGCGGAGTGAGAAAAGGAAGCAGTGTGGTAACCCCGCATATTAGCATTGCGGATGGTTGTTAGCATATTAGCAACTGGGTCAGATAATGTCATATATTTATTATTATTTTTTAATCATTACTTTACTAATTTAATAAATGATAATAATTTATCGTTTTTTTTTTCTAAAGCCTGGCAACCGTCCCTGATAAATTCATTCTCGAATACTAATCCGACAAAGTCGCGTCCGTAGTTCTTTATAAAAACGATAAAGGCGAAAATTTCCCCGTGCACGTCCACATTCTAAGCAACGTGGATGATCTCTAGTAGAGAACTTAGGAGGTTTATTTGATTTAACGATTAACGACTCTCGTGCCATGCTTAATTTGCGTCCTCTTCTTCTGTAAACATCATTATTAAATTGTATAAGCCTACTGCTAATAAAATAAGTCCTAAAATGATAAAACCTGCTTTGCAAATATTAATAACCATTTCGGCAGTTTTAACATCTTTCACTAAATCTACTTCATTCTCTTTAACTGTAAAAAATTGGTAAACAACGTTCCTTAAGAAAATAAGGGGAATGAAACATAATGATCCGGCTACTAAAAAACCGATTGTTTTTGCTATTCTTTTTTTATTCATATTTATTATTTTACAATTCTAACCTTGCCTTTGCTTGTGCTTAGGATTTGCACGGCAATAAACGTAAAGCCGTCCTTTTCTTTTGATTATTTGACAACCTCTCCGCCCCTCACACATTTTTTTGATGGAACTACGAACTTTCATAATAATAGTTAAATAATAGTTATTTTAATAATGTTTTTGTTGCTTTGCTAAAATCAACTATGGAGCAACTTTAAGTTATTTTTTTCTCTTCTTTCTCAACAGTTTTTTTAAAATCTAACTTTTTATAGGTTAAACAATTAGAGCAAATATGATGAAGTAACTTTGTCTGCTGACAACCAGAGCATTTGATTAATGGTTGGTTAGAAAATTCTTTGGTAAATTTTCAGGTACTCGGACCACGTCCTTTTTTTATACGAGTGGATGATTTCCTGCGAAATGGAACTGCCATAATATATTAATTTTTAATTCTTTTTTTAATGCCAAGTTAAATATTGGTGAAGTGAGCAGGATTCGAACCTGCGGGTCTAAAGACCTCCTCTTTAGCAAAGAGGTGCGTTCGGCCTCTCCGCCATCACTTCTTTTTCTTATATTATTATTTTAGACCTCAGTGTTTTATTTTTTCGCAAAACAATCGCTTCCTTTTACTTCCTAATTCTGTTAATTTCCATTTTTTATTTTAAGAGTTGTTATTAACCTATTTAATCTTTTTTAAAATAAATTAAATGAAAAAAACTTCTTTAAACAAAGGATTTAAACTAATTGTTCTAGCATCCTTATTACATTTAATAGGAATTATTTCATCACTGCTGCGTGCCAAGCAAGAAGTAACTTTTAGCCTTACCTTTCACCTCCTCCGATTCTTTTCTTGGTGGTCAGTTCACGCTTCAATTTTAACCATTCTAGCGATGATTTTAATATGAAGAGAGAGGAAAACTACCTCTTCTTATTTTTCTCAACTTCTTATTTTTGTTGCAACAATATATAATTTAATCACTTTCTGTTTCATTTCAGGTTACTTTTTGACCGGAAAAATTAAAAGTTATGATTTATGGCTAGACTTGCAGTTATTTAGTTGGCATTTTGCTGGTCCGTTTTTAACCATTTTCTATTTTTACTTTTATGCTCAGATAGACAAATTAAAAGAAAAATTAACAAAAATAATAATAACTTTATCATTAGCCCTTACTTTCCCAGTCTCTTATTTTTTTTATGTTTTCACCTTGGCTAAAGTCCATAGAGGTAATCTGGAAGGCAGTTTATTTCCCTACATGGAGAAGTATCCTTATTACATTTTTGAATGAATAGCCGACAACAGTTGATACTGACTTATTATTAACTTTTTAATTGCTACTTTGGTATATCTTTCTCTTTGTTTTCTAATAATTTGAACTAAATCGCTTATGAAAAGAGAAAAATTAAAATAAAATTTTACGGGATTAAACCTCTTTTTTTAGCAAAAAATATTTAATTAACGGGAATGAACAAAAAAAAAAAAAAAAAAATAGTCAGTTTAATTATTGTTTTACCTTTGATAGCAGGAACTATTTTTCTAGTTTATAGAAACAATTCTACTAAAACTGAATCAACTTCTCTTAACCAGAACCCTGTAAATAAGGATAACCTACCGTCCGACCAACCAAATGATTCACCTCAATCTCCTATAATTCCGACCTCGGAAAGAAAAGAAAGAGTAAGGCAATTGTTAGCCGAAGGAAATGAATTTTTACTAAAAACTAATCCAAAACTGGTTCCGATTCCGGATGATTTTATTGGTGAATTACTGGAAAAAGGCTATAAAAGTGCCGGTGATATTCGGAAACTTTTTGACTGAGGAATAACTTCTGCCCAAGATATTCCCGACCTAAATTCTACTAAAAGAACGGGAGTAATAAAAAGTTTAGAAGTTATAGAAACCGCAGAGGATAAGGAAAAAATTAAAGAAAATACCTTCTTTTTTCTTCTTCCGAATTCTCCAAATCAAGAAGGAAATTGTAGCGATTTAGTAGTTATCGTGCAACAAATCCAACCAGAACAAAATGGCCCAATAATAAATATAGATGGAAGAATTATTTCCAGTGGACCTGAAATTCCTTATATTAAAGAAATCGTTAAGCAGGTCTTGATTTGGGAAACTGACAATCCTAACCAGTGGCAAGTTTCCATTTTAATTGTTAATGATTTAAGTGTTCCGCAAGGAGGAAAATCCGGCGGAACCGCCCTTTATCTAGGTTTATTATCGGCTCTCTATAAGAAACCTTTACCTAATGATTTAGCATCGTCGGGATGCTTAGAAATTAAGAAACGGGAAGTATCAGGAGTAGCAAGTTTGAAAGCGAAAATCGAGGCAGCCTTCAACAAAGGAGTAAAAAAGTTAGTCCTCCCGCAGTGCCACTCTCTACCAAACTGGTCCGAGGGTGATATTTTTCTTTCCCCTGAGAGTTATCAGCAGCAGGTTCCTTCTGAAATTAAAGATAAAATAGAAGTTCATTGAGTTAAGTATATCAGTGATTTAAAAGAGGTCTTTTCAACATTAACTTCTCAATAATTATAACTAAAAATTAAAAAACAATGATTATATGAGTGAGAAGATTTTTAAAAGAGATTTACCTAACCAAAAGAAAAACCGATTTGAATTTAGTTTTCAAAATAAAGAAGTGATATTTGAAATTGACCAACTAGCCAGCAAAAGCGATAAATCTATTCTTTGTCGTTATGGTAATACTACCGTTTTGTCAGTCTTAACAGTTAAGCAGTTAACAAAAAATAATAATTCTTTTTTTCCTTTAACTATTACTTTTGAAGAGAAGTTTTACGCAATTGGAAGAATCCCTAATGCTTTTGGCAAAAGAGAGGGCAAACCTAGTTATGACGCAATTACTTCTGCTCGACTAATTGATCGTTCCCTACGAAGTTTTTTTCCTACTTCTGGCAATCAGGAAGTTCAAATAAATAATTCGGTTCTATCAGTAGACCAAGAATGCGATCCACGAATAGTAGCCATTTGAAGTTCTTTTTTAGTTTGCTTTCTTTCCCAGAACCTACCCTATTTCCACACTCCCCTGGCCGCCGTGATAGTTGGACAATCAGAAGATAATTTTGTCTGTAATCCAAGTAATGAAAAATTGAACAATTCTCCCTTGGAATTAATCGTCAGTGCTACCGAGGAAAAAATTGTCATGCTTGAATCAGGAGCCCAAGAAATAAGTAGTGAAGAATTAGCCAAAGCAATAGAATTTGCTCACCGCGAAATCCAACTACTAATTGGTTTTTTCCAGCATATTGCTAGTAGTTTAGGAATTAAAAAAAAAGAAATAGAAAAAAAAGGAGATTTTAATGGTGAGGATAAGTGATTAGAAGAGAAAATAAATCTTCATTTAGGCGAAACACTTTTGGACTCAAATCTTTCCTGAATAGAGAAAGAAAAAAGGATGAAAGAAATTCGCCAGGATTTAACCAGAGAAAAGTGCAAAAAAAATCCTCAACTAGAAGAAGTCTATGTCAAAGATTTTGTTGAACAAGTTTGAGACAATAGTTTACGAAATTGAATGCGAAAATTATGAAAAGAAAAACAAGTGCGTTTGGATGGTCGAAAAGCAGATAAAATTCGCCCCCTAGAAATCCAAATTGACTATTTACCAAATGTTCATGGGAGTGCAGTATTTGCCCGGGGAGAAACCAAAGTTCTCTCCGTAGTGACTATTGGTAAAATCAGTGAAAAACAATTAATTGATAATATTTTCTCTCGCTCCTATAAATACTTTATCCACCACTATAACTTCCCTCCTTTTTCAGTCAATGAAATTGCTAGTTACCGTAGTGTTTCAAGGCGAGAAATTGGTCATGGAGAATTAGTTGAAAAAACCTTCGATTACTTAATTCCCCACAACAATATCTTTCCCTACACAGTAAGAGTAGTTTCGGAAGTTCTTTCTTCAGATGGTTCTTCCTCTCAGGCCTCAATTTGTGCGACCTCTTTGGCTTTAATGACTGCCGGAATTCCTCTTCTAAGGCCAGCAGCAGGAATAGCCTTGGGACTATTCGAAGGACAGATTTACACTGATATTAATGGCTTAGAGGATAAGTTAGGAGAAATGGACTTTAAAATTGCCGGCACTGAAAAAGGCATTTGTTCGGTACAATTAGACGTCAAAAACCAAGGTATTAGCCCTGAATTGTTAAAAGAGTGTTTAGAAAAATCCCAGCGGGCCCGCCTCTATCTGTTGGAGGAAATGAAGAAGTACATTTTCCATCCCCGTCTGACTTTGCCAGCTCAGGTTATCAAATGTCGAAGATTTTATGTCGGACAGGAAAAGATCGGGTTAGTCATTGGACCCCGTGGTAAAACTATTAATCAATTAACTGAAAAAAATGGAACAACTATTGAGGTTCAAAATGACGGCCACATACTAATCTATCATCAAGAAGAAGAAGAATTAGAAGCAACTTTCCGAGCAATTCAAGACATAATTAGAGGAAGATAGGGAGAAATGACAAAAACGAGAAAATGTTGCAAAACGCCGAAAAGAAATAAGTTCCGGGAAATTTTATAAATTTTTTATTGCCTTTCTTATCTTTATATTTTCTAATTATGTCCAACCGGTTAGTGCTTGCCTAAAGTTTCCTATAGTTATTTCATTAAGTTTGTGCAAAGGCATATAAACTCTCGCAAATTGACATTAAAATTATAAATAATAAAGTGCCTATGATCAGAAGAGAGAGAAATAGCAAATTAGAATAATCTAAAAATATTCACTACCTAATTTGCTATATTTTGGATTAAGTTCTGTGTAGTGATTTTAAAAAGGCACTAAAAATAACAACGAAATGAAATATGGAAAGAGAAAATTTAATACCTAAAACCGAAACGGTTTATGAAATAAAAAATGAAATTCCTGACTGAGAAAGAAGAAAACAAATTCATCTTAACAGCATTAGAGTAAATAATGATTGTCAATATTTAGAAAGATTTGAGAGTGGAATAAGAAATCAATTGCGTTTAACTGATGAGATATTAGAAAATTGCACGACATCTGAATTTCGCTGAGAATTAAAACAGGAATTTAACAAGTGAATAAAAGCGGTAGGAATTGATTTATACAATTGTCCCGAAAAATTAAAATATTTTCTCTTTGAAATTGCCGAAGTATTGGAAGCGGGAGGAAGAAAATTAGAGGAAGAAACAAAAATTGATCCTAATTCTCCTGAATATGTTGAACAATTAAGTAGAATTTTTGCTGCTATACAAACTCCTTTAGAGAGTGAAAGAAATCATGAGACTCTTTTTAGAAAAGAACAAAGGCAAATTAGTCAGCAAATATCAGAAAGTTTTTGTCAAGAGGAGCCAGTAGTTGCATCAACATCTTATACTAAGTATCATGCAGGAGAAAGTAAAAGAGTGATAAAAATTAATAAGAAAACTAAGATAAAGGGTTTTCAACACCTAATTCATGTCGGTAATGACTGAGCAGACAGGAATGATGCTCCAACCAGAACTGCGAGGAGCGAGTTATGAGATGAAAGTACATCGATTTATAATGATAATGACCGTTTACAGTTTGGTAGTATTACAACTTCCGCAGGAGGGAATAAGGGGATAGGTGGAGCAATAGCAAGTGGGGGAGTGGATTATTCGACACTTAGAATCGGTGATGATAATAGCGAGATGAAATTTTTGAGTGCTTCAGTTGGAGGTGAACTTGGAGCAGGACTAGGAGGTATCGTGGCTGGATATTCATTAAGTGCGGATGTGGCAAGTGTACGAGCAGGAGGTTTTCAAGCAAATGTAGGATATGATGGCGGTAGTGGTTTAACAATTGGTCCCGGTGGTGTTGAGGCTAAAGTAGCTGGTCTTGGTATTAGCATTGGTAAAAAAATGGGAATAAGTACTCCAATTGGAGGAATATCTATCGATTTAGGAGAAGCTTGTGTTGTGCAGTAAATGTTATAAAAAAATTCCTAAGGGGGAGGAAATTACTAAAGTCCCTAATTTTTGGAGGCCGAGTAAATGAGGGAAGCAAATCCAAATAATTTGCAAAAGATGTGCCATTAATCAAGATATAGATGAGTTATTTGTTTTTTTTATTATCTTTTCTGTCTTTTTTCTATTCTCGTTTATATTTTCTATTTATTTATTTTTCACAGGACAAACCCAAAAAGCATACGCCAATCTTCCCACAGTTGTTATAAGTTTTGTAGTGTCAGTGACTTTTGGTATTTTTTTGATTAAATATATAAAGAAAAACAGACTTAAAAATTTTGAAAATAGAAAAAAGACAAGAAAAAGGAAGTAACAAAAATATAATAATGAATGATATCAACCAACAAAGGGGTAATTACTATATTATTGCCGACCATTTGCGAACTGCCATTTTTGCTTTGGCAGATGGAGCGGTTTTTGAACCAAAAGGACGGGGCTATATTCTCAAAAAATTAGTGAAAAAAGCCACTTTGTTAGCCTACTTGATTAATTTAAACAGCGAGCAACTACAAAAAATTAGTGAAAAATTGATTGAAGTTAATTCTCCTTACTACCGACACTTGAAAGAAAAAGAAGGATTGATAATCAGAGAACTAAAAAAAGAAATAGATAAGTCAACAAAGTTTATTAGCAAATCAAACCGAGAACTAGACAAGTATTACAAGCCTGAAATTACTTCCAAAAACATATTTTTTTGATATGACACTAAAGGTATCCCTTTGGAATTAATCCGCTTTTTCTTAAAAAGAAAGAATTATATTTTTCCAGAAGAAGAATTTAGCAAGTTGTTAGAAGAACAGAGAATAAAAGCCCGCAAAGACAGAGAAAAAAGAAAAGTAGCAGTTTTTTAAGAAAAACTAGAATTAACTGTTAAAGTAACAAAAATTTTCTATATGGTGCGACCGGCTGGGCTCGAACCAGCGACCTCACCGTTATCGGCGGTGCGCTCTACCAACTGAGTCTACGGTCGCATTTTTTACTTTAAATTACTTCACTATTTATTTTTCTACATTAGTATAAAAATTACTGCTACTTAATTGTTTCTTTAATTCTTGATAATAATCTATTTCCTCTTTACTAACTAATTGGCAAGGAAGTAGAGTTTTCCAAAAACTTTTTTCTTCAATTACTACTATTTTTCTGTTTTCTTTTACAATATTTTTTACTATATGTATCACCTCTTTATCGGAAGAAAATAGTTCATGCTCGCCCTCATTATAATTTATTTTTTCTCAAATTTCGGGCGGTAAAATGGTAAGAAGAAGTTCTTCTAAATCACTTTCTCCCTGTAATTTTAAACTATGAACTGGTTGAAAATAACTAAGAAGTGAAGTAAAAGGAATTTTTTTTAATTTTAATTGTTTAATCATTTCAGCGGTAGCATTACCATTTTCTAAATAAACTCAAATCCCGAAAGGAGCTTGGTAGAGAGATTTTTGAAATAAATTATTTACCTCTCTGTCTGCTCTAAACTTTTCCCAAATCTGATAGACCTTTTCCTTAGGAAATTTATTTTCTCGAGCAAGGTTCAATGCTTTTTCATTCACTGCTCCTTTCTCTCGAATAATATTCTCTATTTTTTTTCGCAATTTGAGAAAGAGTTGGCTCCGGGCACTATCCTGCCGGTCTTTACGATATTTAATGTTTGCCGAATGAGAATGACCTGCCATTATTTTTTAAATTTAAAAATTTGAAAAGTGATTTTATTTCTTTTTTAATGATTTTCCTCTCTTTCGTCTCCAAAATATTGCCAATAAAACTGCCAATATTAACATTACTATCCCGCCCCCAATCATTCAAAAGAATTTTTGCTCTCTCTCTCTCTCTCTCTCTCTCTCTCTCTGCTTTATCTTCTAAAATTTTATACTCTTTTATATATTCTAAAACCTTAGGATGGAGGAGTTGACTTAAATCTCCCTCTTCTTTTTCTTTTAGTATGTTCCTAATTTTGGTAGAACTAGTTCCTACATCATCACTACCAGTCACAAATCAAACACGTTCTTTTCATTCGCTACCGGGACCACAAATAGAATCAAGAACATTTTTACACTTATTTTTCCACTCTGTATCATTGCTGTTTCTACCAACAACAACAATGTCATGTCCGCTTTCAATCATTTTTTTAAATCTACTTGCTTCTCTCCTACCTCGCTCAAGCTCTTTTTCTTCTTCTCGCTTTGGTTGTCTTAGGATAAGGTCATCTCCACATAGATACATAATTTTAATTTCTCCATAAAGGACTTTCGAGATTTTTGAATTTAAGAAATTTGACAAATTTTCTACTACTTCTATATTGGACACATGACGTGACAATATTTTAGAATTTTCTATTCCTCATTTGTCAATGCTTACTAGCAAGTTTTCTTTCACGGCTAACTCGGCCATTTCAACCCGACTATTACCATCGATCGCCTCCTCTTTCAGTTTTTTTTTAAGATAGAAGTCAGAAGTGGGAGAAATATATCCTGCCACTACCCCTTTACTAGGGTCTTGGGTTTCTATTTCTTTTTTGGCTAATTCGAATATGTTGACATGCTCTTTATGAATGGGGTTCATAGAACCAGTAGTGATAAGTGCTACCGGAGTTTTGGAAGGTGATTTTGATTTAAGAACTTGTAAATTTGCTAGAAGTTTTTTAGTCGGTGTTAGAGAATATTCTCCTTCCTTTTTTTCCTTACTAATTTTTTCAAAATCCTCATTTTTGATATTACTGATGGTAGTTTTAACTTGGTAAACATTTTCGCCTTGTAAATCTCTATTACTAGCATAGTCAGTTGCTACAAAAATCTTGTCCGAAGGTAAATTTTTCACAGCTTCCGAAAGGATAATTGGATTATCGTCAATCATCATATCAAAATCGGGACGATTTTCTTTTATCCAAGGCCATTTGTGAAAATAAGTTCCGGTATTGGGAACGAAAGCAAGCATTTCCATTTCGGTCCTAGAAAGTTCTCCGAATGACTTTTGGAACTGTCTAAATTTTTTCTCGTTGAACCCACTGGGATTTCTTACTTTACTAGTGTAGGAAAGAAAAGTCAACTTCTCGATCAAATTTTCTTTGTAGGCCCTCAATACCTCCTCGGCTATGGATGAAAAAGGCTTTTGCAAACCAAATCGTTCTGGATTCTTTCTGATATCTTCAAACTCTTTGCTTAACTCCTCTTTAAAATAGCCTTCTTTTCAAATTGAGAAAATTAAATCAACTGGAATTGGACTAATGGTTTCTTTATCTAAAAGCATTTTATACACTGCTGCTTTGGTAATTTGCACTGTCTCATCCCAATCGCAAACAATTTTTAGTGGCCTACCTTTCCTTTCTTTTTGTTCCTTGATAAAGTTGTAAAGTGAGTTGATTTTAGTCATAAAATTAGAATTGGTAAAAAAAGAGAAATCAGAATATAACTTCTTTGATAAAAAGTTTATCGTTTAGAGTATTGTTCTTTTTTGCGAGCTTTCTTGAAACCAAATTTTTTTCTCTCCACTCGACGAGCATCACGGGTTAGAAGAGAAAAACTTCTTAGAGTTGTTCTATATTCAGGAGAAACTTTTAATAAAGCCCGAGCCAAACCTAATCTAATCGCGTCGGCTTGACTATGAAAACCGCTCCCTCTTACTCTTATCAACAAATCATAATCTTTTTCCTTGCTAAATAATTTTAATGGTTGGTAAATATCTTTGCAGAGGAAAGGTTCCATATAAAAGTAATCTTTTAAATCCTTTTCTTTTCCATCTTTGGTTCTGACTTTTGCTTGTCCTGTTCCTTCTTTTAAATAAACTCGAGCAGTGGCTTCCTTATCCCGCCCTACTCCAATGAAATAATTTTTATTCACATTCATAATTAATTTTAAGTTGTTCTTTCGTCATGAAAATTCATGCTTCTGGTTCTAATTCCCTAACCTCTTCTATTTGCGGTATATTTTCTTTTGCCATGAACTCTATATTATTTATTTTACTTTCCCTATCCGCTTATTCAAGGACCACTTTTCTTTTTCAAAAAATCACCAAGATAGTATAAGTATACCGCCTGCCACTAATATTAATGAACCGCCAATTAGTCAAGGGGTTGAACTGTAAGGCTCGGTATTTAGATTTACATTCTCTTGCCAAATTAGTCCTTGATCATCTCTTTCTAGAAATATCTTACTTCTATCTAATCCTTGGCTTCAATCCAGCGAAACGTGTTGAATAGTCTGCCCTGAAAGAACTTTAACTTTCCTTTCACTTTTAGGTTTTTGACACTCTTTTACATGAAAGTTTAAGTCTGCCAAAGCCTGCTTTTGGGCTAATTCAACTTCGCCGATACCCTTGTCTCATAAAATCTTTTCTCAGCAGTGCGAACAAGAATAAAAATTCCTAAGATTAGTTTTTCTTACTTCTTCTCATTCCTTCTGAGTTACTCCTTCAATCTGATTAGAATTATCTTTTCGAGAACAAGTCTTTTGATGATTTTCTATTTCAGTTAGAACTTTTTTCTTAGCAATCGAGTAGTCAAGTTTTTTATCTCAAACGAAAGCCTTTTTACAATAAGAACAACAACTTTCCCGATGATAATTTTTTGGTTTTAATTCTTTCCATTCTTTCAATACTCCTTGACGTTCCTCTTTTTGGACTGGTTTTAAAACTTGTCAATCTTCACCATAAAATTCTTTTTGCCGCGGAGTTAAAGGCTTATCAGGAGTAGGAAGAGCAGGAACGTTTTCTTTATCATCATCAATTTCACTTAATTTCTTTTCTAAATCGCTTAGTAATTTTTCATTCTCAGTTTTCTTTTCCTCTCAGATAATTTTTTCTGCACTATCTGAATGAGCCTTGGCAAGATTTTTTAAATCATTAATCGCTTTTTCTAATTCCTGTTTAGTAGCACCTATTTTAGCAAAGATAGTTTGGGCATTAGCAATTATTTGACGAACTTGAGAAAGTTTTTTTGCTCTTTTCTCGGTAATCTCCGTAATTACTATACTTTTGTAATTTTTGCGTTCAGTATCTTGGTCGGCCAAACTGAGTAACTTGGCTTGATAATCTGAATTAGTTAATTCCTGAACCAAAACAATTGGTTTTTTGTTTAATTCATTTTCAATTTCTGTGATATCTGACTGAAATTTGGCTCGGCGGTGTTTGCTTTCTATCTCCTGCACTTTAGTTTGGCGGAAACTTTTAATTCAGGCATGATTTTTACTATCAGGCACTCTTTCCTCTTCATATTTAGTTGCATCATCTTCGCTAATTAAATCAGTTAAAGTTTTTGCTTCTTTAATATCCTTGATAATACTATTTACTTTATCTAATTGTTTTTGACAAACTTTTACTCCACAAAAATTGTAATCAGTTTCTCCAAAAGAAGTGTAAGAAGGAACATTGGCTTTATCTCCGGTCCAACTAAAATGAGTGTCTTCCCAATGATTTACGAAAACTTGGCTGGCTTTATCGGGTGAAATATCATTTTTACGATACTTCAATATTTTTTCAGTATCAGGTTTATTTTCTCCTGTATCTTCTGTAGCAACGGTTGGTAGATTTCTTCTTGTTGCCAAAGAATTAGCATGATTTACTTCTTTAGCAAAATTATCAACCCAAATTTCATCTATTGCTTCACTAAGAGTTCATTCATGAAGGTAAAATTCTTCCCCTTCAATTTCAGCATAAAAATCCCCGGCTTCATCTACAAAAATTATAGCTGGGTCATTCAATCCTTCTTTTAATCATTTTACTAGCAATTCAACCCCTAATTGATAAAAATCATCTCCATTCCAGCGGTTTCTAAAATCATAAATTTCATTATCGCTGAGAGAAACTTCAGGATATTCATTTTTAACTTGACCAATAAACTCTGCCCGGTCCAACTCTCTTCATCTTCTATCAAGGAATTCAAGAACATTCTCTTGTTTATAATTGTCTGGCAAAAAGTTATCTTCTAAACCCTCAATCTCGTTATATCGAGGATAATTAAAAAGTTGTCTAGCCTGGGTTTTGCTTTTAATATCTTCCAACAAGCCTCTTACTAAATTTAATTCTCCTTTTCTAACCCTGCTAGGATCAATATAATCAATAATACTCAAAATAGGATCAGAAGGGTTGTAAGGGTTAATTATATCAGTAAATTTAGCATAAAAAATGCCAGCGGCAGCAGAAAAAATATATGAGTGAATATCATCTGGTTCTCAACCATTATCTTGTCATTCTCGCTCTTTTTTACCATCACCGCCAGTTTTAGCAAGCCATTTTTTGTAGCGGTCATTTTTTTGTTCTTGATTCAGTTCCCAGTCAGTAACAATGGAACTAGGACTACCTTCTTCAAAGTTAACTTTAAACAACTTTAATTCTTTGGCATCCCTCCTTTTTTTCATCGCTTCCTTTTTCAGTGTAGATTTTACTAAGACTTCATCATAAACTTCAAGTTCCAGACCTCGTAAATAATCTAGGTTCTCGGCTTCTTCAATATCCTTGTATAACTGGTGAACCTTATCCATCTCAGTTGGGCTACATTTAACTAATTCAACATCTTTACTTGAAAGCGGACCACGAGCGGTATTAGTTGTATATCTAACCTTTTTTTGCCCTAAATTAGTAATAATATTTTTATAACTTAAATTTCTCCACCCAAGGTTCCAAGCAATGCGTGCTTCCGCAAGGGTAAGTCCGCTTTGGTTCTTTCAGGCCTTTTTCTCTTTATTCTCAATAATGCCCCGAGATGAGAAAAATATTTCTCATCTAATTTCCTCTTGGAAAGTTTTAATTTGAGTAAGATTTTTGGCTTGATTAATTTTTCCTTTTTGAGTATCGGTTAATTCTGCTTCTCAATCCTCATCCTCCGCAAACTTTTCGATGGCTCTGGTATAAACCGCCTCGGCTTGCTGGTATCCTTCTGCCTCATTGTAAGTAGATTTTCACCAGTTTTTATCAGTATTTTGGTTAATTGCGTGTCTTTTGAAAAATTCTTCCCAAGAACCATGTATGGCACTAATTTCCGCTTGGATTTCTTTTAATTTTTCTTCACTTTCAGCACTGTCTATCTTAGTTTTTTCTGGTTCAGAAAGTTCAAAACCCCAGTCATTTCCTTCCCGGTCGACAAACTTCGCTTCCATTCTTAATAATTCTAATTCCCTCTTTTTAGCAGCAACTTCTTTAGATAATCAAGCACAAAACTGTGGCCTCGATAAATTATTGTGTTCAATACCATCATCCAATCTTTTTGCCATTAATGCTCGAAGAGGATTTAAAACCGACCTAATACCATTTAAATCAACTCTTCCGCCTCTTCCTGGAAAATTAAAACCAGTCACTGGATCCTTGTCAATTGCTTTTTGTAATATCTCTCGGGCTTCTAAATACCGCTTTAAATCATCTAAAGTCTCATCTGTCCTTTCCCATTTCCTTCACGCCAAACTGCGGGGATAATTATCATCCTCATAATCTCTTATTTCCTGATAATCCTCAAAATCTTTCAATGCTTTTATTCTTTCCCTAATAGCCTCATCGGTCTCACTAGTAATACCACTATCAATTTTTTGGCGAGCACTTTTAACAATTTTTCCCAGTTCCACCATTGTTCCCAAATATCTATCACTTTTTCATGGCTCCGGAGTTGCTACTTCTTCATTTACAATCCTACCAGCAGTAGACACTAAACACTTTAAATAGCAATTATTAATCTCCCTCTCTAATTTTTCAAATTCCTTATCAATTTCCTTCCCTCTTTCTGTAAAATTTGGATTTTTAATACTTCGAATGTTATTTTCTCAATTATCACCCAGCACCTCGTTTTTGGTTTGGTCTAAACTTGCTTCAAATCTCCCCCAAAGATTATTTACTTCTTGAATTTTCAAGTCCTCAGTAATTATTCACCATTGCTCCTGTCTTAATTTTTTTAAATCCTCTATTCCAATTCCAACTGGTAGAACATCATTAGTTTTAAAAACACTATTTTTCAATTTATTTTCCAGGGATTTTATTTCTTTAGAAATTTGTTCACCAGTTCTAAGTTGCTCTAATGAATTCGCATTTTCAATTAATTTTCAGATTTCTAGTGCTTTATCAACATTTTCTTTTTTGTGTTCCAGTAAATTTACTTCCACCGTTTTTTCATGGTTAGTGTAATTATACTTTCCCCGACCTACTTTTACAAATTTTTCTGGCCCCTCAGAATTACCAATATGGTTTCAGCCATTATTAAATGCATCATCACACTCGCTATTTTGGACAATTTTAACTCCTAAAGTTCTTAAACCCCTTTTTTCTTTTCTTTCCGGACTTAAACTACTATTTTGCCAAGCCAACTGGTCGGCTTCGGATAAAACTTTACCGTTAAAAAAATCTTTTCACCATCCGCTTCGTCGATTTTTAACTACCTCTCTTAATTTATTGATTACTTCCTCTGGAACATCGGTTCTTAAATCATCAAAATATTCCTCAGTATAAATAACTAAATCATTCTCATTTTTGGTTGGGATTTCTCTAATCTCCTGGGAAATTCTATCTATTGTCTCTCTTTTGGCACCAACAAGACTTGATAGATTAAGGTCTTTCAATTTCTCCCCAGTCAGCCATTCATAATCAATAAGACCTGAACCTTTTAAAGTAATATTTTCACTGGTTAAATCCGCTCATCCATTTGCAAGGGCTTGCTCGGCAGTAGACCTTACACCCGAACTGGCAGATATAGAAAGCCCTGAAGCATATCAACGTTTTTGATTTTGGGCTTGGGCTTCTGAAATAATTTTACCAAACTCATTCTTGTTGAAAAATCTTTTTCACGCACTAAGTTCAACAAGACAATTACCAATAGCCTTAGGACTTGATAACTGTTGAAGGTTTTTTATAATAAAATCCGTTCACTTTCCTTTATGAGACCTTTTGGCGGCTAAAAACTCTTCTAAATCTTCATCAGAATTTCCATCCAGAAAAAGGCACTCTTTAACTTCATAAATTTCAAGCAATTTTCTTTTTACTAGTTTTTTTTCATCATCCGAGATTTCGCCCTCTATTTCCAATAGACCAGTGTCTATTTCATGCAACTCATCTTCATCTTTAACATCCCTAATTCTTTGCACTAGGTCCTCAAAACTATTTTCTTTTGGTTCTTTGTTTTCTTCATTTCTCGGCTTATCTTCCCCATTTTTTACAAGTTTTTCCTCTATATATCTAATCAAAATATTGGTGTAATTTATTAAACTTGGAATATCCCTATAATCTTGAATACTCTTTTTTCAGTCATTTTCCCCCTCATGATCATCATAAATACCATTGATTTGTTCATTACTAAATTCATAACTTTCAACTTTGGCAATGAAATACTCTTTGGCTCTAGTTAATAATCAGGCTTTTCTATTCAAAAAATCGTCGTCCCTTTGACCAAAAACTTCTTCCCCGTTGTCAATTAGATACCTTAATCTTCTAGATTCTCCCCTATCTTCATAAACTTCGGCCTCTATCAGTCGTTCAACTACCGCTGACCCCTCTGTTTTTATTCATTCTAACTTTTCAAACCACTTTCCATGAACTTCCTCGGAAAAGTCTTCGGAATTATCATTCTTAATTTCCTCAATCAGTCCCTTTACTTGAATTTTTAGATTTACTAATTTCTCTTGATCTGAAAGTTCTTCATAACCAGCGAACTCTTCACGTAACTCTCTAATATTACCATCATTCAAAATATCCTCGGGAGTTTTTTCTTTTCTATCCCTTAATCAGGCAGCTAAATTAGCATCATCAAGAGTTAAACCAATATTTATTCAATCCCTAGTCATGTTTGGTGTAAAACCTCGACCTTGCCATTCATTAATCAGTTCCGGAGTGAAGTCATTACTTACCAATTTTCAATCTCCTATTTCAGGTCCACGTTCATCTTCATTATTTTCTCGACTTTTCATGCTAATTTTATAAGTGCTTCTCAAACCAAAAGTTAAAGTTTTTCATTCTAAATCTCCTGTTTTTCTTTCAAAATTAATAGCATTGGCTTCGACAGACCATTCGATATCCGAAATGGTAATCTGGTCGCCGGCGGTCAATCCCAAATAATCTTCTTCTTCAAAATAGTTTTCATTGCCGATATCAAATTTAACTTCCGAAATGGTAGGCCCATCGGCAAAAGAAAAAGATTGAATAGTTAATTTTTGAAGTGCATCTCTTCTTCCCAATTCCGGCGGAGTTTCAGTCAGAGTGAAAGTTAAAGTTTCTTGCTGAGAACCGGCCATCTGAAAGCTTGCTGCACTGTCAACCTTTCAGGCTGGTTCATTTCCTCGATTTAATTCTACTTCCACTATCTGCCAAGGAGCTTTGATTGATAAAAGAGGTCCGTGTCGGCAAAACTTTTCCCTAAGTGACTCGGCTTCATTTACAGGAACTATAATATTTTTAATTTCTTGCTCGCCTTTTTTAAGGAAAGGTCGTAAAACACCGAAACAATGATAATCAACTCCCTCTAAGTTAACATCATCTCCGACTACAATTTGGGCTAAATAGAAACCTTTTTCCTTCTCTTCTTCTCTGTCAACTAATTTCTTTTCCAATTGCTCTCTATAATAATTAATAAAATCGAGATAACTTTTCTCGGCCTCTCGTTTAGTTAACCGGATTTTACCAATGTATTCGTCAACTTCTAGTCCACTAAATTGCTGTAATCCTTCTAATACTCTCCTGATTTCATCTTTGTTTTCGCTGTTACTAAATTTTTCGGCATCAAATAAAATTTTTTCCAGTTCTATTGCGGCCAGTAATTTATTAGCAAAGCCACACAAACGTCCATATCTTTGTTTATCAGTTGTTTTGTATCTGCTAAATCTTCCTCTTCCATCTGCTTCTGTGTATTCATCTTCCGATTCGTACTGACTTTCTCTGTTTGCTGAAAAATCCCGATAATACTGTCTTACCTTTTCGGGAAGTTTAAACTGTCCATTTTCAAATCCATTTTCAAATCCATTTTCAAATCCATTTTCAAATCCTCACTCATTTTTCAACATTTCTTTTATCCTGTCAATGACTTGTGGAAAGCCTTCAACCTCTTTTTTAATCCTTTTCAAAACAAATTTTGAACGGGATTTCCCTAAACCTAATTTTAATAACTGCTCTAATTTTAAATATTCCATATACTTTTTTTGTAAATATTAACTTAACTTCTAAATATATTTTACAAAAAAAAAAAAAAAACAGTGGGGTTTGTGGATTTTAACTATCCCCATCCCACAGGAACTCGTGCTAAAAAAAGTGTGTTACAAATAAATTATTAATGTAAAACTAATTTCGATTTTAACCTTTTTAAAAGTCAATGAAAAAAACTTATCCTCAATTAGAAGCCCAGGGCATTACGAATCAAAAAATTCTAAAAGTCATTCGTCATCTACCTCGGGAGTTATTTGTAGCCGATAATTTAAAGAAAGAGGCTTATTTAGACACTCCTTTGCCGATTGATTGTGGACAAACTATCAGCCAACCCTTCATTGTTGCCTATATGACCGAAAAGTTGGAGTTAAAAGAGACTGATAAAGCCTTGGAAATTGGCACTGGAAGCGGTTTTCAGACCGGAGTATTGGCCCAATTAGTTCAAAAAGTATACACAGTAGAAATTTACCAAGAACTTTCTCAAAAGGCTCAAAAAATATTAGACAAATTGGGTTACAGAAATGTAAGGTATAAAGTAGGGGATGGAAAATTAGGTTGACAAGAATTTGCCCCTTTCGACATAATAATTATTACGGCTGTTACCCAAGAAATACCCTCCCTATTAGTCAAACAATTAAAAACTGGTGGCAAAATGATTTTTCCATTAAGAACTAATATGAGTGAAGAATACTTGACTTTAATGCTTAAACTGCCAGGGAACAAAATTCAGTCAAAAAGACTTATTCCAGTAAGATTTGTGCCACTAATTTAATCATATTAATTAATCTCTACTAAATCTTTCTTAATTAATCCTTGAAATTGAGGACTCATTCTTTTCCAACTGACTAACTCGACTAGAAAAGGCAAATCGCTTTCTTTAAATTCTTCTTCAATTTGAAAAACTAATGCGTCTGATAAATTGTCTTGATAGCAAAGATCGAGATCAGAGAACTTTCGAGCAGTTCCTTTTGCTCGTGAACCATAAGCATAAAAGCGATAAGGATATTTAGTTAATATTTCGTTAATTATTTTTTGGTGTTTAGTTTCTAATTGTAGCATTCGGGAGTTTTTTTTAGTTTACTAATTAAGGAATCTAACTGGATGAGAAAATTAGGTAAAGAGGCAAAAATTTCTTCCGCGGTTTTTCCATCATAAGTATGGCTAGTTAGGTTTCTCTTTTTGGCAAAATCAAATCATACTTCCGCATTATCAATCAAATTTTCTAGGGTTGCCAAACGAAAAATTTCTTTGGGAGTGATGGGGGTTTCCTGAGCTCTTAGTAATAAAACTTTTCTCATTACATTTTTAGCCAACTCAAAACTAACTTCAAAGGCTTGGATTGCTCCTGCCTTCTCATAGTCATTTTTGGCATTTTGGATAATTTCGGCTAAAAAGTTACGAGTGGAGATAAGAGGTTTAAGGTCTAATTTATCTTTCATAGGTTATTTGTTTCTTTTTTTTGCCTCATAAATAGCCAATTATAACCGCTAAACTAACTATCGCAATTCCGCCAATTATTCAGGGAATTTTAGAGTTATTGGACTGTTGTTTGTTTTCAATTGAACTATTTTGTAAAATTGTTTGTAATTTATGAGCATTTTCGGTATTTTCACCTTTTTTAATTAAGTTTTGAGTATATTCCAAAAAATCCATTAATAAAGTTCCTTTAAAAGAGTCAATTCTGATTTTCTTTTCTTTAATCCCTTGGACTAACTTGTTGAATTGTTGGTTAGTTAAATTATTCAGGTTTTTAGCTGAAATAGGATTATTTTGTAAATTTATTTTTTCCAAGTTAGGAAAATTCACAAATAATTGGGCGAAATCTATCTCTGTGATCTGATTACCAAAAAGATTAATCCCTTTCAATTTTTCTTTGTTGGGCAAAGTATTTAAGAAATTTAAGTTAGTGAACTGATTATTAGAAGCATTTATTCCTTTTAAATTGCTGAATTCACCAGTTAATTGCTTATTTTGGTTATTACAGTTCTCACATTTACCTTGTAAGTTTTGGTGGCAAGTTGAACACTGATAGCCTTGTTTTTGAAAAAGAATGTATTCTTGAATATTGCGAGACATATGATTATTTTAACTCATTTATTCCTACTAAAGTGGCAATTATGGGAGAATTAAACTTAAAATTAATTATAATCATGTCTCGTCCCGTCTCGTCTGAGGTTTTAGCAAAAAAAAAAAAAAAAATAATTTTATTAAGTAAAAAGGCATAGAAAGAGCCTCTAATGTGCTAGTTTTGAAATGTTAGAGGAAAGGTAAAAGACTCAAGTTAACTTAACAAAATTTCTTAAAAAAATGTGAAAAAGATTTTTATTTTAGTAAATAAGGATACACCAAAAAAGATTTTCAAAACTGAGGAAGGAAAGGAGGATTAGTTTTTAAGTATTCTTCTAATACGGAGAGGCAAAAGGCTTATCGGAGGAGGAAGATGCAAGCGAGAATAGAAACTGGATTAGTGAGTGGAGTTTTGAATATGGAAACTGGGAGAATGAGGAAGTATCGGAATAGTGCCAGTAGGCAAAGAGCATGGCGAGAAGGGAAGAAAGCAAAGGATAATTAGGCATTAGCAAAAGTGCCAATAATAAACATTATCAGACAATTTCTTGATTATTTGCTTGGAGGAATTTGGATTTGGGCCACTTGCTGGCCAGAGACATTCGGTAAGGAAGGTAAAGATTTATTCACATTTAAAGGCAACTCATACATTTTTTGACGATAACTATTAACTTCATTTACTAAACTTTTTATCACTTTACTAACTTGATATTCTTCTCAGTTAACTCTTAAAGAATGAGTAAACTCAACTATTTCTTCGTTCTCCCTTAAACCTTTTTCGATTTCATCCATAATGTCTCAACTGCTTGCTAACTGGTTAACATTACCCTTTTGGACCAAAATTACTTTTTTTTCTAAATCAACCATAGTTGATAAAAATCTATCAAATTTATTATTTACTTCATCAGAACTAGTTGGAGTTGAAGTTAAAGGAATTTCATTCTTCCAAATTTCAATTAATCGGTCGTAATTACTTTTTAATTCCTGAGCCTTTTGCTGAAATTCGTCTTTTTTTCTATCTAACTTTTCTCTTAAATCTTCAATTTTTGCTTCCCATTTTTTTATACCATAATCGCCAGTTCAAGCTAAAACGCCGCCAATTAAACCAAAAGTGGCTGCCGAAGTGCTTAAATTTTGACTATAACTAAGACTAGCCCCCATTATTCCTGTTCCAGCACTTAATCATTTTATTCGTCAAGCCCAAGTAACATGTTTCTGATTATCAGTCATTTCTTGATGTTTAGTCAAGTAAACTTTCCACAAATCGAAAAAATTTTGAATTTCAGTTTGGATGGTCGAAAAATCATTAGTAGAAATAAACAATTTAATCAATTCTTTATTGGTTTCTTTTCAATATTGAAAATCATAATAAGGAACTTTTTGATAACCGCTAGGTGTCATCAAATTAGCCCAACGCACTATTTTAACTCCGGAGACACCATTTTTATCTAACTCTTGAAAAACATTAGAAGAAATTTCACTTAAACTGTCTGATAAATACTCAAAGCCACTGTTTATTTTAGTGTTAACAATAGATAGCGTTTGCAACTTATTTAAATCCTTTAAGGATTGAAGACTACCAATAAAACTGTTATTTGCTAAATAAAGATATTTCAAATTGGAAAATTTGCTAAAAATGTTTATGCTTTGCTCAGGAAATTTGTTATTAGTAAGGTATAAATGGGTTATCTTATTAGAATCTAAGTCGGTAAGGAAACTAAGGTTATTTAACAAATTGTCACTAACATTTAAATTATTAATTTCAGGGCAGTTTTCAATATTCAGGTCAGTTAAAGTTCCTTGCGAACAAACTACACGAGTTAATTTAGGACAGTTTTTTAGAGTCAAACTGGTAAATTGGTTGTGATAACAATCTATTTTCTCTAAATTAGGTCAATTTTCCAGAATTAAATCGCCTTTTATTCCCTTTTTACTAATTTCTAACCAATTAGTTCATTTTCTGGCTTCTGAGGAATATTTTTTATCTAAGTAAGTTTGAACATTTTTATCTTCTTTTCTTAACTCTTCAAGGTCAAGTTTTGAACTAGGTTCATAACCTTTTTCTCTTAGATAACTAGCAAAATAAACCTCGCTAGGCTGTAGACCGATATTTATTCATTTTTCGGTTTGTTGATAACTAAAACGCAAACTTTCTCACACTATTCGTTTCTTGGGGTCAAAATTAGGGTGAATATTTTTTCAGTCTTCTTTAGACTGACGACTAAGAAGCAAACTCTTTATTTTTTCAGTGATTTCTTTTAATTTGCTTTCAGGCCTTTGAGAAGTAGAATAGTTAATTCTCTTAACATTTTTTGGCAAAAACTCAGCACCATCATTGATATCGGTATTGCTGATATTTAGGTCTTCTAATCTAATTAAATTTTCTAAAGACTTTAAGGAGCCGTAAAAGCGATTGTATATTTCTCCTTGACTATCATTTCTAATTATAGTGCTACCGATTCGTAATTCTTCAAGGTTAGTGAAGGGGCTGAAAACAGATATGTCTTGTTTTGGAAGATTATTATTATCGATTATTATACTGGTTATCTTTTGTGAATTAAGATGATTAAGAAAATCAATGTTCTCTAAGTAATTATTATCGCAGTAAAGGACTTTTAAGTGTTTTAAATTAACTAAATTTAGACTAGTAAGTTGATTGGAGGAACAGTCCAACCTTTCAAGATTGATAAAATCGGATAAATTTAATTGTCCTTCTAAATTTTTATTTCGCAGATATAATTCTTTGATTAAAGGTCTCATGTCTTTGGGATAATTTTCATCCAGTCATTGTTGAGAATTAGCCACGATACTTATTTTTGATAAGGATTAACTTGAATTTGAGCCTCATACTGAGCAATATTTTCCTCCCCTTCGATTACTTTTTTGTTGACCATGTCGATGAGTAGGGTTTTTTCTTCCATTTTTTTCTTTAATTCCTCAAAATCTTCAAAATTAATGGCATTTTCCCTTGCTAATTCTACCAGTTCTATTGGTCGATCAGCATTATCTTCTTTTGGCACCACAAAAGCAATTTCTCACTTGCTTTCTCATTGTTTTTTACCAGGTATCAATAAAGTATCTCCTTTCTTAATTGATTTAAGGGTTTCCTCGAGGCCTAACAATGTTAAACAGTAAGCAGGCTCTTTTTTGTTTTTGTTACGTACATGAAATTCTTTTTCAAAGAGTTTGTAATCATCCAATAATACTTTTTTTTGCTCACGTCTCATGCCGGAAATTACTTCTCTTTTTTTCGGTATTTCATCACTTGGCCACCAATCTTCTTCTATTGCGTATCTTGAACCAGTTAGCTTTATTACATTTTTATTTAAATCTAATTTTGCTTTTTTCAAATCAATACCTATTCCTCCCAAAAAACTAACTGAACCAGTTTTTTCATTTATTTTTGGTATTCATCATAATTTAGGGTCTTTATTCCTTGGTCCAAATCAAGCCAAGGGCTCTGCATGACCTTTTTCCACTGCTATCATCACTGTGTCTAATAAAACTTGATTTAAATCTTCCTCGGTATAAATTGCTCGTTGTTTATCCTCATATTTGTGTTGACAACCCTCAACTTCTTCTTGATTAGGGCATGCTGGACATATCCTTGGTTTATAACTGACCGGCACTTTTTCACCATAAGGTAATAAACCTAAGATAGAATAAATGCCATCAATAGGCAGTCCTCGATTACGTTCCTTTACAGCCTTCAATGAATCATATAAACTTAAAAATACCTTGTCTCTTGAATTGTAACCTCTCGGATAGTATACTCAGCCCATTGGGGTAACAAATTTTTCAGGATTGTTATGCAATCTTTTCGCATGGGAGTCAACGGTATCATTATGGTAAAGATAATATTCTACCCAAACCTGAGCTATCATTCTCCCATCTACTAACATATCATCAAACATGAAAATAGTCTGCTTTGATAACAATCCTTCTTGGTAGGTTCAACTCCTAGTAAACCATTGAGAATTTACTATCTTTTTTAAAATATCTTGGGCAAATTCTTTTTTATTTTTTTTGTCTATTGTTCCATTCTTTGTACTAGTATTGATAGGAATCAAAGTTACTTCAGCATTACCATAGTAGATACCCATCTTGGGTACTTCTTGGTTTTGTTCTTCTACACTAGTTTGGTCAATACATAACTGATCCATTCAGAGGTAGTTGATTTTTAGATGCTGACAAACTACCTTGGCTTTTTCTAGTGCTTTCTTTCCTCACTTAGTCATAGTAAGTTCTTTTTCATATTCTGTGCTTCCTTGTTGGTAAATTATTTTTAAATCTTCAGCCAGTTTTTTATCTTTTCTACTTCCTCAAACATATGAAAGGATGGCATAAGACTTTATATTGGGGTTGCCTTGTGTTCACTCTACTTTACCTGTTTTTATGTTGTAGAGTTTGAGGGGTAACATTGATTGTTTTTTCTTGTGATTGTCTGATAAAAAATTAAGTTTATATTGCAGATGAACTTTTTTATAATCGCTTACTTCCTCCATTCTATAATTCTCATCGTTTTTCTCTCCATCAGAAAACTCAGACGGCAAAAGAACATTACCCAAAATAATTGGTTGCTTATCTCTACTTGAATCATTTATTAATTCCCCATCCATCAGTTCTTGATGCGCCATTCTTCAAATCTTTAAACTTTCGCCATAAAGCCATAATTCTTCGCAGATTTTTTTTACTTTTGCTTCGGGTTTTTTCTGAATGTCGAGATATAAATCAACAAATTCTATACTATTAGGCAAGTACTCCAACCCTGAATTAATGTCTGTATCGCTGATGTGCAATTCTCTCAACTTAGTCATATTTTTTATAGGTTTTAAAGAGCCATGAAAAAGGTTTGCACGAATTGTGAGAATTTCTAAGTTGGTAAATTTTTGAAGAATCTCTAAATCTTGTTTTGGAAATTTGTTTCCACTAATGTCCAGAACAGTTAATTTTTCGGGATTGGGTAAATTTTTCAGAAAATCAATAGAACTCAGTTGATTTTCAGAGCAATTTAACTCTTTCAAATTTGGACAATTAATAATCCTTAATTCCTTGTTATTTAGAAAATTAGGGGCATTCACTATTTCTAATTGTGGACAATTAATAATTTCTAATTTAATAATTTTCTTTTTCCTACCAATACTTAGATCTATTTCTCGCAAAATTGGAAAATTTCTAATACTCAATCTACCTTCTTCTTTAAACTTTAATACACTTTCTTCTTTGAATTCTTTGTGTTTGCGTCGACCATTTACCTGAAAAAAATTAATTTCTGTCGCTTTCTTCTTATCAAAATGTTCTTTATCCAATCATTCTTGAGCATCAGTATATACAACAGAAGTTTCTGACTTTTTATTCTCTATTTCTCCCAGTGACAAATTACCAGAAATATCTATTTTTTTTAAATTAACAAAGTCATTCACATCAAACTTACCTTCCAAATTCAGACCACTAAGATCTAATTCAATTAGTTTTGTCCTTTCCTCTTTAGAATAAAAATGATCTAGATAGTATTGGGCATTTTTGCTTGTTAATTCTTCTTGTCTAGTTAGGAGACTATTGATTTCACTTTCTTTTAATGCTACTGATAAATCTCTCCTTGCTCGATCTAATTCTCTCTGAGCAAAAGGAATATTTCCTTCTTTTTTTACAATCCTTTCTTGAGAAGTCAATAATGTATCTATCCTCTTCCTTAAGTCTCCATCATTAATTTTTTGTTTATGACAACTCACCAATCGCGATAACTCGTTTTTCTTAATTTGATATTTTTTTTGATGAATTTTATTTACCATAATGTTTTTTATTTATACTTATATAAGAAATCATTTCTATATATATGTATTTATAAGATTTTGGAAAAATCTCAATTAGATTAGATAACAAAATTAATATTGAAACTGCCCTTGTTGTTGCTGGTATTGTCAATGGCCATTGCCATGCTGACTTCCTACTCATATGACTGGTTGTCATTGATTGTCAATAAGCACTCAATATTCTTCTTGATCTCGTTTTTTATATACAGGTAAACCTTGAAAGCAGTGATTACCATAAAGAAATAATTGCTGACTAGCATTTGTTTGTGCTTGGTCATTTCTACTATACTGCTGGGAAATAGTTGATTGACTTTGAGACCTCTGATTTTGTAACGATTCTAATTCTAACTGGATCGATTCTGGCTTAGCCTTCAAAATGGTGTCTATTTCTTTTCAACTCGGTACCTTTTCAAGAATGCTTCTTGCTGTTTTTAGTTGCCCCTTGACAAAATCATCATCGCCATTTTCCTTAATCTCCTTTTGAGCATCTAATAACGTCTCTAACCAACTCTTTTGAACTTCACTTAGTTTGCTTAATAATTGATGTATTTCTTGCTCTGCTGAGCGACTAACATTATTATTTATTGGTTGCAGCAGAATTGACTCATTCGTCTCCTCGTTATTACTATTTGAACGACAACACAGACACCAAAAAAATCCACAAATAGTCATCAGAGAAAAAATTAGCACGCTGCCAATGCCGACACCACCATAAACTCACTTGTTATTTTTTATATCTTCAAAGGAGGGCGTATTAGGTACTTGAGTAGGAACGCTAGGAGCTGAACTAGGAACATCGGGCAATTTGTCAGGGAGTTTATTAGGAATTGACCCAAAACCGCCAAATTTAGTGAAGAACATATAAATGGCAAAGCCAGCAACTCCTCCAAATATTAAATAGAAGAGCAAAAAACAAATTAGACGATAGGACATAGAATTTTATTAGAATATTATAATTTTATATGGAAAAACTTTTACTAGGCATTAATTTTTCTAAACCCTTCCATTTAAACTGCTTTTTACAGCGATAAAAATCAGACAATTACTTTTCATTTTGGCAATAACTAGTAATTTCCTTAAAAGTTAAATCACAGCCTAGAAATTTCCGGCTTAGTTCCCGACAAATTTCTAAAACTACGAAAGAACCCGCACAAGGGTCAATTATTAAATCTCCTTGGTTAGTTATTAATCCCAAAGTTTTTTAGTTGCTAGGTCTAATTAGTCAAGTTATTAAACCTCTCCACTTTAAAATCTTTTTGTCGTCCAATAGAGAACAATTGACCTTTTTCTTTCAAAGAATTAATATTAATAAAAGTTATTGCCTTACCACTGGCTCCGGCCCGTCCAGTTCGACCAACTCGGTGAATATAAAAGTCCTGAGTCTGAGGAAAATCGTAATTTACTACATAACTAATATTGTCAACATGTAGACCTCGTGCAGCCACATCGGTAGCAATCAGTAATGGTATTCGGTTTTTTTTGAACTGATCGAATACTCTAATTCTCCTACGCTGTGATAAACCACTATGAATATAGTCAACTTTTAAACCTTTTTGCGATAATGATTCTTTTATTTGCTCTACTTTTCTTTTAGTATTAGCAAAAACAATAATAGGTTCATTCCTATTAAGGTTAAGAAAATTAAACAAAAGATGATTCTTTTGAAATTGGCTAGCCTCAATATAATAGTGTTTAATTTTGCTTACCGACCTTTCTCCTTCCCTTTCGGTTTTAATGTATTCTGGATTTTGGCAGAATTTCTGGGCGAAAATGTTTACTGGGGTCGGAGTAGTAGCTGAAAAAAGCAAAGTTTGCCGATTAGTAGGCACTTTCTTAATTATTCACTCTACATACTGCAAAAAGCCTTTGTTAATCATTTCATCCACTTCATCCAAGATTAAAAATTTTAGGTTTTCGGTTTTTAAGTTTCCTTTTTCAAGATGGTCAATAACCCGACCTGGAGTCCCCACTATCACTTCAACCCCCTGACGAAGCAATCTCAACTGACGATGAATAGGATCTCCACCATAAACGGCTAAAATTCGCAAATTTTTATGAGAGGACAATTTTTTAGCCTCTTCGCTTACTTGTAAAGCCAGTTCCCGAGTAGGAACCAGAATAAGTACTTGTGGTCTAGAATTAACTTCCAATTTTTCGAGAACAGGGATGAGAAAAGCAGCAGTCTTTCCAGTCCCAGTTTGGGATTGAGCAACAATATCTTTTCCTGCTAGCACAGGAGAAATGACTTTTAACTGAATATCGGTTAGTTGATAATAACCAATTTTTGATAGATTTTTTTTGGTTTGTTCTGATAAAGGTATATTTTCTAAGTTCATTTATTATTATTCTCAGTATACAATATTTTACTAAAAATTCTTATAGGAAGTGGAGATATGTCCGAGTGGTCAAAGGGCGCAGTTTCGAAAACTGATGGGATAAAATCCGCGGGGGTTCGAATCCCTCTGTCTCCGCCATAATAACTGTATATATAATGTTAATAGTATTTGTTGGCATTCCTGGTTCTGGCAAATCCACTACCATGAAAGAATTAGCCAAATTGTTAAATATCCAACACTTCTTTGTCGAACCAGAAGAAGAGAAATGAGCAGACGCAGCCAAAGATTGAAAAACTTATGGTAGTTTTACCATGCTCATGTGATTTCGTTCTATCCGAGTCCCCATGCTATTAAAGGCTCAAGAATTAAGTGAAAAAGGCGAGACAGTTTTTATCGATACTTATTATGATAAGTTATTACATTATTATATTGATAAGTATTGTATGCGCTGATTAATTTCACCTTCTGACTTTTACTTCGAGCCCATGAAAAAAATTTCTGAAATAGATAATAAAGTTCTGCCAGATGCTAATATCGTTGTTTTTTTTGAGGTTAATAAAGAAAATTGGTTAGAACATTTAAAAGCCCGTGGTCGCAATACCGACAATGAAGAAGTTTTTTTAAAAAACTTTGAAACACAAAAGTTTCTGCTAGAAGCAACCGACAAATATTGCAAAGAAAAAGGGGTAGAACTAATAACTTTTGCCCAAGGTAATTCTTCTATTTATGATTCAGCAAAAAAGTTAAAAAAAATATTAGAAGACAAATTAAAAACTAAAAATTAAATAATCCAAATCATTATTAGTTATGTTCCACAAAAAAAATCTAACTGTCCTGGCCCTTTGTTTGATATTTTGATAGGGGGAGTCATTTATGTCTGAAAAGAAAAAATTTCCCAAAAAGAAAGTAGCAAACCTTCAACTTCTCCTCAAAGTCCCTCTCCTAACAAAAAAACACTTTTAGCAAGAAAAGTTAAAATCAAAAAAACTAGTGATCCCAATATCTTAAAATGAAAAGAAGAAATTGAATATAAAGATGGAAGTACTTCTAGTGAACTTGAAATTAAAAAAGAGAATATTCCTGAATTGTTTCGAGAAAGTTCATTTGAAAAAAGAAACTGAATTGATAATTGAGAACGAGAACTAAAAGATAATTGCTGATTAGTCAAGGAAAAAAGAGAAGATTTAGACCAAATCATTTATTATAGTTGATATGAAAACGATCAAGGTAAAAGATTAGATGAGTTAGGAAGTAAAAAATGATGATAAAAATCATATATACGGAAAATAGACTCAATTTGGCAGAGCGCCCGGTTTGGGTCCGGGAGGTTGTGGGTTCAAGTCCCGCTTTTCCGACCATTTTAGCAAATTTATAAATAATATTGCGAGGATAACAAGTTATTATAACAAAAAATAATAATTATATGGATACGATTCAAGAAATAAACAAACAGTATTTTCGCACTGATCTCCCAAAATTACAAGTAGGCGACAAAGTCGAAGTTATTACTAAAAGACTTAATAAAGACGAAAAAAAAGATGAAAAAGATAAACAACGTTTAACTCACTTTAAAGGCACAATAATTGCCCAAAAAAATAAGCAACAAATTGGTTATACTTTCTCAGTTTTAAAAGAGAGTGGCAAAGTAGTAGTTAAAAGTGTTTTTCTTTACCATTCCCCACTCATAGTAAACATTAAGAAATTAGGTCACATTAATCAGAAAGTTCGTCAGGCTAAACTTTACCACTTAGAAAGAGAATTAGCCAAAAAGAAAGGTAATGAATAGTATCAAAAAAAAAACTTTTTATACCCTTATATAC